>VYZP01048600.1:0-11362 GCA_013400635.1 Hypocryptadius cinnamomeus | reverse complement strand
TATGATTCTATGATGTTATGAGGCTGATCAGATTACTTGGAAGATTGGAGGCTAATTTTCTGGGTTTATATTCTCTACAGAGTTTATTTTGTCCACTTATTAAAAAAAAAAAATGTTGCTCAGAATAATTTCTGTCTGTTAAAAGGAAGCCAGTCTTCTTTATCTGATCATTGATGTTAATTGTGCCTTTAGTTAAAATATATTTTAGTTGTTTCACTTTTCCCTNATATATTTTAGTTGTTTCACTTTTCCCTTTTGTTCCTCTAAATAATTTATCAGAAGAGTGAAAGATTAACATTTTCATATAATTCAGCATCTACATCTGTACCTATTGCTACATAACTATTCCTTATTCAAAATTTTTTGAGAATGCTGTCCCTAGTTAAAAGAATGATGAATTTCTAAAGCGATAATGTAATATGAAATAAGACTCCCATGTATTATACAACAATAAAACTATGATGAAAAATAAAAAGAATATGATTTTCAAGCTTGTAGAATTATAACTAATTAAAGAAACTGGTTAAACTGCCATGCAGGATGAATAAAACCAGTGTATTTAAAGTGACTACCAAAGAATGTAAAATATAATTCTTGGCAATTATGTTTTATTAGTATTTTTGTATACACGAAACTATCCCGCTCTTTAATTAATTGGTACTTTTGCATGACATAGAAGAATTAAAGAAGTAATTTAACATTCTGAATATTATATTAAATGGCATATTAGAGAATGTTTCCAAAGCTATTTTGTTATATTCTCTTATTCAAAGGTGAAGAGTCTTTAAGCAGTTCTACACCTTTTGAATTCTGCTTCTGCAACTGCTTGCATGAATTTCACTTTACATATTTTGCACTTCAATGATACGCCTCTCGGGTTAATCAAAGGAAAATATTTGAAATTATAAACCCACGTTATGTACAGGTGGAATTATAATTTATTCTATGGTAAGCATGTAAATGATAGGAAAGGAAAAAGAAACTTCCAAATGAGTTGGACATTAAATTTTAAATTTCAATTCACCACCATTGTTGGTGAGAAAATGATGGGCAAGAGCAAGATATACAAGAGCAAAGACCTTTTTGTACATGAACCTCAGTAGTGTAGAAACTGTATGCTGGTGAGCATATAGGATAGGTTTCAAGTCTTTCCTGCCTTCATTATGTTCTTTCATTAGCCATAGAATAAAGCTGGAGATTTTTGGAGGACCCATACTCCATAGCAAATCCATAGTATAGATAATTGTGCCACATTGCCTGAGCCATGTGCACACTTTATTGCTCTTTACCTGGCTAGTTTCTCCTGCTTTACAAACATCCAATTTAGAATAGGATCTTGAGCAGCAGATATGCAAATATCCTAAACTCTTTTCTCTGTTTCTCTCCTTTTTACTTTGTTTAAAGATCCCAATTTCTATTATCAAAGACAATCTTATTATATACAATATGCATATAATTGTAGTATAATATACTACAATCAGATAACTCTGTTCTAGGGTAATTCAGCATGCTTAGTCTCCATGATCTGTTTTGGGAAGTGTTCTTATTAATTATTAGAACAAGATTAAAAAGTCTACAGATTCATTTGTATTATGCAGCTGATTTTCAAATGAGGTATCATTTAGGTAAATGCTCAATGAGGAGCTAGTATTACGAAGCTTAAAACTGGTGTGTCAGGTGATAAAGGCCTTAATGTAAGAAAGACTTAAGACTGTAGTGTAAGTGATTTGTGCTGTGTAATACTTAAAGTAATGCTGCTTTATACCTCCGGAAAAAAAAAAATAAGAGTGAGAGATGTGAACTAGAAATGTCTTGATTTTGTACATACTGTCTTGGATATGAAATATTTTGTCCAAATGTGAAATGAATTCTTATGCTACTCTCTGCAATATTTTTTTTGGTTTCTATTTTGATTGACGAAACAAATAAAAGTTAAACTGCAATAGAAAAATATGAACACAAAAGAAAAGTTGCATAGGATTGCTAAAATTAATTTAGAACTGTCAGTTTTTAACTTATCCAATACAGGTATTAAAAGCTTCAGCGTAGGTAGGCCATAGACACACGTGTGCGAAGAAGTTGTTACTGCTAAAGCCTCATCTTTACAGCATTAATAGCACAGCAACCATAACAGCAATGTATCTTGCAAGTATATACAAACAGAAACTGATGAAAATTGAAGTTGTCAAAACTCCTGGAATTTCATGCTAATTTTCTATGTAGATCTGGAGAAAGGTAGGAAAGTAGATTTCCAGTGAAATTTTACTGTGACTCTATGACACTATTTTCAAAATTTAAGCAAACTTTTTTTTGAAAACACAAACATAGATCTGTTTGAAATTTACATTTAACGTTTGGATTCAAACAAGTGTAGACCACACTTAGAGGTATGAAATGATGGAGATAAAACTAGGGAAAATTTGTTTCCTAAAATACACTGGTTATTTGATTTCATTGGACTTTGAATGAGTTCTCACTGCAGCTCTGATCAGTATTTGTAGCCAAGTGCTTACCACCTAAGAAGTGGTTATGTATCATACAAGGAGCACTGCAGTAGTACTGGAACTATTAGGGTCAGTCAACAGAAGCTTCATGCAGAAGATACTCTTTTGGAGACATTTTATGAATATGAATAGTCAAGAAGCATATTGGCCCCAGTAGAATAAGGAAGGTAAAGATAGAGATGAATGTCATCAAAATAATAGTGATGAATTAGTCTGTTTCATTGGAAGATTGAAGTCAATGATAGATGGATGATAGGAATCAGTTTTGTGAACAGCTAATCTCTCCTGGAAAGCAGATCTATAAGACAGATAGACTATGATTTATAGGTAATTTTAGGCCTAAAGTCTCCTATGTATTCTCTGAGACATGAAATGAGACTTACATGAATAAAATTAAAGAAAAAAATGTTCTGAGAATAGAAAAAAATAGGTTTTAGAAGATTTTGAATACATCATTGCCTAGTAAATTCGTTGAAAAAAATTAATAACATTTGCATATTTATAACCACAATAAAGTATGTGCTATTCCTTATTGGGGAATAAGAGGTAACCCTCTTGGTAAAAGAAGGTGCATATATGTCAATATTATTTTGCACAGGCAGTGACCTATGAATAGATATTTATATGAGATGAAGCTTTCATCTCCTTCTTTTGACAACATAGCACACTGACAACTATATTTAAATGCCGTACTGCATTTTATCCCTAAACATTGTTATTAAAAATGTCTACAAGACATGATAAAAATTAAATTTAAAAATTCCTCACCCATTGCATGAAAACATATCTGATTCTAACCATACATGGAAACTCTTTGCTATCATCATTTTACATATAGTGTTATTGAGACAATATCACTATTTAAAAATAATGCACGTTCTTGCAATATATCTTTGTCATAAACTAACTAAACCCACTAAATAACCTTTTATATAAAATTAAAGATTATTTAAGTCTAATCAAAGGATTTCTGGGATTTATAGCAATATTTATTTAAGTATATTTAAAGTTACAAAAATAAGATCAGCTTATGTGTGCAATGTTTTTAGACAGCAACAATATGAATTCAGGTGTCTATTAATACAGAACAGTCATATTTTTAAATACTTTCCCTACTATAATTACTGTCAACTATTAATGCATGACTATTAATGCATGACTCTGACAACTCTACATGAATACGTAATTCAGGACACTGAAAAATTTTTTCCAGTCCTTCATGGCATGAACTAGGACTCAGCTTCTGGGAATGTCTGCACAATAGCATGCAGTCAGCTACACAATCTCTCAACAAGCTAACTTGTGTTTCAGAAGAACTTTAGCCATGATGATGCATGGCATGGTATGTCATAGGCTCAAAGTGGTGAAAAAGATTATGAGTATCCTCATTCAATATGTGGTATGCAGATGATATATGTAAGGAAGAGGTTTTCTAAGCTGAACAAAAGTATCTGAGATAACCAGAGACATGATCTTACTTTGGCAGATGGGCTACAAAGCTTGCTAGGTTTTGTTGGGAACACTAACCTGGTAATATGGTCAGAGTGCACATTAGTAACATGATCAGAGTACTGCCTTTCTGTCAGGTTCTCGCACTTCCTTCTCATGAAATTGAGGTAACAGAAGACATAGCTTCTGTTATGTGAAAGGAACTACTTCACATTCCCTCACTTTCGCTCTTCCACTTTAACATAAAGATGTCATATTTACCTATTTAGCCAACTTAGAGAAATGTGAGGAGAGCCTCTCTACTTCTTGGACAAATTTGAGCTTTTAAAGAAAAACATTGAAGTCCTATGAAGCCAAGTTGAATTTATTGTTTTCTGCTATATGGTATATGGACACAAAGTGTGTGCTAGCTTCGTATTCCCCTGCCAAAGAGCACAAATAATCCCATGAATAGGCATTGTTACATGTTGATAAATATATGCTGGTGAATATCATAAATCAAAGTACATATTTACAGAACCAGAAACTCAGTCTATCACTTTTTGTTCATTTGTTTATTGGTGGTTTGGTTTTTTTGTTGTTTTTTTGTTTGTTTGTTTGTTGGTTTTTTTTTGGTTTTGTTTTTTGTTTTGTTGGGGGTTTTTTTGTTAATGAAATGTGCTTCTTTTATTTAATTCTAAAGAATGTAATAAAAGTTTAATTCATTTTTTGCAATTAAAGTTCTTTTAAAAAAACAAAACAAAGCTTAACAGTCTTCACATTAGCAATGGAACTGCTTAAATGTATCTTCAATGACTCCAAATTTCTCTTTTTTCATAAGAGATTTACTATGAGAGCACTGGGACTATACAAATTCTGACCATGAAAACCAGTTTTTGAAAGAATGAACCTAAAGGTTTCTATTATACTTGAGGATAATTTATAGTTTTCTTCACCCTGTAATGGATAGACTTACGTGATGTGCCCATCTGAAAACCAGAGATGATTAAATGATTGGAAAAATTTCTTTAACTAGAAGCTGAAAACTTCCAGCCATCACTTTAAATTCAGCATATGCATCATACTCCTATATCATATGACTTTGCAGTTCCTTGTGAGTTTCTTCTAAGATATATTGCTAGAATGTAGGATTAATTATACTGAATGACCAAAATAATTAAGAAGGAAATCAAGAAAAATATTTCATTTAAAAACAGTTTAGTAATCTGTTTTCTGCTATGTAGAGTGTAAAAGACAAGGGCAGGTAATATGTTCATCGCCTGTAGGATGAGCAAGTCTCTTGTGCCACTCACCTGTGACCTTTCTGGCTGAGAGATAATAGAGATCCAGACTCAAAGAACACCTTTCAACTAAAAAAATAGACGTTGGATAATCTTCAGGGTTTAAAATGGGTTACCATTTCTTTTGTTTCATCTATTGTCTTTACAAATTATTTGAATAACAAGTGGGACAGTTAACAATAAGAAGTGCTGATACTTAAGCTATTTTCTTACTGTAAGAAATAGGGAGAAATAAATCTCCAAGAGGACTGATATATAATTAAGACAATGCACATTCTTCCAACTTCACTTTTGCCCTATAGCTAAACACCATCTGCTGCTGGTGTTCAGTGTTGTGCAGTGGATAAAGATAATATCAGTCATTACAGAATTACTGGTTTAAAAATCTGACCCAAAGGGAGATTTTTTACTTTCCCATACCCAACATAAAACATACACAAGAATGGTGTATTCTACAAACTCTTATCAACGATTCATTTTAATAGTGTGCTGTCATGTGAGAAGGAAGAATTTTAGAGGAGTCATATTTATTTAACAGCTCAGCTAAAGTTGGCTTTTTAAAAATCCTGTTGTTTGATTCAAGATATATTTTTTTAGTTCCATGTTCTAGTTCACTGGATGGATTTGACATGCCACTAGTTTGTGAATTTGAACCTCCCTTTTTTCTGGTTTATTTTTACTTGTTTATTTGAACTATTTTCCATGTAGGAGGAGAAAATCCCTATCCACTATAGTGGATAGTTTATCCACTATAATATGTTTATTATAGTGGATAAACATATAATAAATTCAAGATCACTGGGAATTCATAGTAGGTTTTAATTACTGAAATAAAAAATTTAAACATTCCTAATTATAAATCACCTTATTTCCAAAGTGTAGTTCTCCACTAAGTGCCACACCCAGTTGTTTCTTGAGCACTTCCAGAGATGATTATTCCCACACCTCCCAGAGCAGTCCATTCCAATTCTTATCCGTCCTTTCAGTGAAAAAAGTTTTCCAATGTCCAGTCTGAACCTTTCCTGGGACAGCTTGAGGCCATTTCATCTTGTCCTGTCACTAGTGATCTGGGAGAAGAGTCTGGTCCCCACCTGGCTACAACCTCCTTTCAGGCAGTTTTAGAGCACAATTAAAAGCCTGAGCCTCCTTTTCCCCAGGATAAACAGCCCCAGCTACATGGCCCTCCTTTGGAGCCACTCCAGCACCTCACTGTCTGTTTTGGAATGAGGGGCCCAGAACTGGATGCAGGACTGGAGGTGCAGCCTCACCACTGCTGAGTATGGGGGGACGATGACTGCGCTGGTCCAGCTGGCCACACCATACAAGCCAGGATGCCATTGACCTTCTTGGCCTGCTGTGGTGGCTCATGTTCAGCCACCTGTCAGCCAACCCCAGGTTCTTTTCTGTTGGGCTCCTTTCCAGCCACCCTTCCCTCTTTGAGAGAATGGCAGAATGATGAGCCTTTTCCTGGTGTCCTATTCACAGTACATTTGTGACACTTGTGTGAATTATCAGAAGTTTATGGAAATTTGTCCTCACTTTGTCTCATCTTCTGCAACACTGTAATACAGGAGCAGGTTCTTTTAGTACAGCTTTCTCTGTACAAGCTAGATGTAAAACCAGATGAGATATTGTTTCTATAGGCTAATTTTTAACTATGATCCCAGGCATCCATTCATAATTCAAATATTAACACTTCTGAAATGCTCTAACACTTGAATAGCAAATATTCCTACATGACTCCCATGGTCATGAAGTTAAAGTCTGGGTCAAATGCCCTCGTCAATGCATTGTGTGTGTTTGTGATGCACAAAACTCTCATTGGCATCTTCACTGTAATTTAGTTTTATTCTGGCCTAGACCAGGAAAACATATAATATATTAACCAGCTTCTGGTAAGATCAGAAGACTGATTCCCCAATAGCTGAAATCAAGAATATATTTCAAATTCAAGCAAAAACTAACTCAACAAAAAGTTTGAACTTATTTGGTTTTTGTGAGTTTTTTTGCTAGTAAGAATATATTTCCAGCTCTACTTTATTGATAAAAGTTTTTACATAGTCTTAGCATCTTTCCATATACAACAATTTGCTGGAACCAATACTGCATGAGATAATTCATTAGGGACAGATGATGCATATTTACTAGCTCAGCATATCCTCAGTGAAGATGTTAGACTATTAGATGTATACAATTCTTTTGTTCTTCTTTCTCAGCAGTTATCCTTACTGATACAGTCAGTGTTTCATCTCAGCATGAAATAACATTAGATAACATTGCATTTTGAGGAAGCAGAAAAAACAAGAGCTCCACGAATGAGAATGAATTAGAAATGCTCTTGCAGTAGAGGCCCTGGAGTTATAAATGAGAAACTGTACTTAGGAAGGGACTTTACATAAAATATCCTCCTGCTGTACATTTCTTATACTTTAGCATATTCTCCTTCTGAAAAGCATTTTTTTGACAAGTGCTAAAGCAGAATTTCCATACGTTATCTAGACTTTCGTAATCGGGTTAAGTTTTTTGTTGTATTTTTTGGGGTTTTTTTAGTAAAAAGTGCCTGTCCAGAGGAGCTTTCAGTACCAGTTATATTCTGAAAAAAGGAGAGAATCTTTGCAGCATTTTTCCTGTATAAACAAATACAGGAAAAGTTAATGTGATTAAGACTTAAAGCAAAACAGACCAAAGGAACAGGACAAATCTCACTTAACTTTAAACATCTGGTAAAGTAGCATCACATTTAACTAATCAGGAACATTTTATAATTAATCAAGTTTTTTAGCTTTTGCTTCATTTAATCCATTTTGGATACATATAGTACAGTCTGGTAAACTGCATCATCAGCCATATCTGTAGTATTCTATTATCTTTAAAAGCAAATTGCATGATAAAATTGTGTCAACTTTTACTCTGGGTCAGATGAATTTACCTATTTATTGTGTTAATAACTGCTACAAAACTGTGAACTATTTCCAAAAAAAAACCCAAAAAAGAAAATGATGTATTTCCAGACAGTTATAATTTCTGACTTAGTTTCATTCACTCTATGGCCACAAATGTCCAGTGGACTTTTTTTTTTCCAGCTAGCTAAAAATCTTAAGCTTACTAATAATGTGCAGGAGACACTACAGATCCACTATATATACACAAACTTTGCGTCTGTGACTAAGTCCTGATAAATAGATACTGGGATCGCTACTGTAATCACTACAAAGTAAAAAATAATTATTCACTCTTTTAATTAGATAACACTGTTCTGTATAAATATATAAAATCATATATAGAATCATATCATCACTAAGGTTGGAAAAAACTCTACGAAACCCAACCATTTAGCTAGCACCACCATATGCTCACCATAAAACTATGAGTAGCACATGCCATTTACATATGCACATATCTTCTACACACTTCCAGGAATGGTAATTTCACATTTTCCAAATTACATTTTCCATATTACATTTTCAAGTATAATATGGAAAATCAAACCAAAAAATTTCATGCAAGACGAAATAGTTCCTTGGCAATCATGAATAAGTATCCTGCCCTAAATGGCATGGAATCATAGAATCATAGAATATCTCAGGTTGGGCAGGACTCATAAGGCTCATCAAGTCCAACTCCCTGCTCTGCCTAAAACCATATGACTAAGAGTGTTCTCCAGATACTCCTTGAATTCTGTCAGGCTTGGTGCTCTGGCCACTTCTCTGGATAGCCTCTTCCAGTGATCAACCAACCTCTCAGTGAATAACCTTTTCCTAATGTCCAACTTATACTTCATCTAACACAAATTCATTCTTTTTCCTCATGTCCTGTCACTGGTCACCAAGAGAGGAGATCAGCGCCTGCCAGCTGCTAATAAGCTGATCGCTCAAGGAAGTTGTAGACTGTGATGAGGTCACTGCAGAAGCTTTATAGCATTTGTGAGCACAGCATTTGTTCCTTCTTAGATGCCCATGATATTAAATTTTAAAATAATGACAGTTTTTTGGCACTCTTATTCTTATAGAAGTAGTCAGTAAATTGTTTTCAAGCTTATCTAATAGCTGGTTTGATAGGTACTGTATTGTACAAAAAAAAAAAAAAGACATTTAAAAATATAGCAGGAAAAAAAAAACCAAAAAACAACCATGCATTAAAACATCCTTCTTCTGTCTCACTGTATACACTGCTTAAGACTTCTTTTATTAGTCCTAAGGATCAGATTAATTCTTCGTTTGCACCCATGTGATACATATGCCTGCACATAGGCAAGCAGTACATATATTTCTATACCCGGGTTTTATTATAAATGTTAAAGACAGCTTGATTTCTTCACAGGTAGTCAGACTTATTTTAGGAATGACATTGTCTGCTATCTTGTGAATACTTATGAACACATTTTCCCACAGAATTCCCTCATTTTTCCTGTATAAGCAGTACCCATGCCCTCTAACAATTGGGCAGAGAGATTATTTTTGTTTTTACCCTCAACAGATTCATAGATAAATAAACTTCTTTGCCCATCTCCAGCTTGCATAACATCAACATAACTGTGAAACAACTAAAAGTCATTAAATGATATCTTTATTTTTCAGGAAACATAACAGCTGAAATTCCTGCTCTTGTTGATTTTGACACTGACTTCAGCAGAGTAAAGGTTCTGTTACACAGAATTTTGTTAATGCAGTTTCTGGAATATACATACCCACAGAATACAGTGCTCTATTATCAACATTTCATCCCTATCTTTGCTTCCTGATGCTAAGTGGGTTTCAGGAAAAGCTGAGAACAAGGTATTTTGGTTTTGCAATACATCTATGTAATGGCGTACAGAGGTGCAATCAGATTCATAACTACTTTTCAACTGGCATAGGCCTCCAAAGGATGATTTCAGAGACTGCTGAAGCCCTAAATTGCCACAGAATGACCTGATTAGTCTTATTTTTTTTCCTCCCAGAACAAACAAGAATGTGATTCTTTTGTAAAAAGTAGTTCTAGCATTACAATTTCAGCGACATTTTGAAAAAGAGATGTATCTGATGATGCTTTGCAGTTTCATAATATATTTTACTAAGTGTCACATATTTTTACAGTCATGGTAACAATAGTTTCAGATTACATTTAAACCTTTTATAATTGGAATCTCTGAACATTGAATAAACATTTTATAAGGCAAAGTATAATGTTATATTATGAAAATTAAATTATTAAAATAGCAGAGTCAAACAGCAGAATTACTAAAATAACAGAGAAGAAACTCATTCCTTTGCCTCAATATTTTCTATTAACTCACAAATCTGTTTTAAGAATGGGATTATTTTCTCATGTGGATGACTTTTTGTTGCTTAAATACTTCTGTGTGGCTCATTGTTTGATATTGTTCCTGGAGGATAATTCATTGTCTCAAAGTATGCTTTCAGCAATCAATACTAAGAGTGACAGAGTCTTGAGGAGTGTAACTCAGAATAATTACTTTCATGAGATGTTTAATAGTAATGCTTTACAGAATTGAGATGACTCATTGAGCTTAAGCCACATCCTTCAATTATGATAGTGCTTTTTCTTCAGCAAAAGCTTTTAAGAATGCCAGTATCTGTAATTCAGTGACTCTAAACTTAGACAAGACACACTATGAAAGCAAATCCTAGAGCTAGTGAGCTTTGTGAGACCTCTTCTGCTGGCCTCTTCATACAAAAGCTGTCTCCTGAGGACTCTTTTATGAGACATTTGTCTTCCAACCCTGTTTTATGGTTTGTAAGACAGGAAAGCTATGTAGACCAGAAATACTTAAACAACAGAGTTTCTCCTACATCCTGACAAAAAATTGCCATAATTTACTGTAGATCATGCTTGCCTTGGACTAGCATGCAGTTTGAAACAATGTCTCTTTTTTGCAGATTTGTTGTGTCTTTTCAAATACACACAGCACTGTGGCATTCACATTCTCTGAAAAAATCCCTTCACCCAGGATTTTTCTCCTGAGAAGCTGAGAGGCCTCAGAGAAAAGGAAAATTTTGTCTCATTTGCTTCTCCTGTGTTTTGCTCAGGTGGAATGTTTTTAGAAATTATTTACCCAAAGGTGATTGTCTTATTGGTCTCTGGTGTGAGTTGTTTCAACTCATTGGCCAATTATGGCCAAGCTGTGTT
>VYZP01048597.1:1284-12996 GCA_013400635.1 Hypocryptadius cinnamomeus | reverse complement strand
AACATTTGACTGTTCGGTTTCCTCACAGCTCCCGCATTCACTGCTATTTTTTGTCTTCTATGATCACCTGATTTCCATCTCTTCCTATAAACATTAAAACATTATTTTCTTGAATAGCCTGTCTCAAGTATAAAAACATTTATTGATAAGCACAAGAGATTCAGACAACATTGACCTTTAGAAGATTAGTAACACAAACCAAGGCAAACAAAAGGCAGATGACATTTCAGGTGTATTTGCATAATTTCCTACTAGATATTAATTTTTCAACTTCATTTGGAGTAATTTCAATGGAAGAGTGTTCTCTAATTTCATGGGTTTTCAAAAGAAAAATGTAAATCCACTTCTTTTTGGGGATGTTTTTAAAAAGCATAATTAGCCAACAGGACAATGGATTCTAGCATAACTTCTTTAAATACACCTAGTATTTGAACAATGCCATCTTAATTAGAAATGTAATCAGCTTAAGCTTCACTAGCTTTATGTGCATAGCGTATGGAACTTCAAAATCTTATTTTCAAAACATTTTTCTTATGCTAGAAATGTTTATCCACAGGTTTACTTCAGAAAATTATTGATTTCACAAACACCTGTAATTTTGGACCGCAATATATTTATTGCGCTTACTTCCAGAATTTGTGTTTCAAATTTTAAGTGCACATAATGCTTGTGATGAAATGTAACAGTGAGAGGACACCTGAAAACATCCTCACATCAACAACAGTCTTACCACTTGATGTTCCTTTTCAAGTAGTCATAGCTAGTGTAAGAGCCAAGAAATCTAGGTGATGGCAAAGCAAACAGCAATAGAAGAATGAAAGAAAATAGTCATTCTATCTTGAGCATATTATTTCTTCACACTCTTTATGTTAGTCCTAGCAGCTGTCATATGACAAGGTTGTTGAAACAGAGACACTATTCACAGAGAGGTTCCTGACAAAACCTTTACCATATGCATGTGCACAATGATCACATATTCAATATGAGATTTG
This sequence comes from Hypocryptadius cinnamomeus, assembly GCA_013400635.1. Taxonomy (NCBI): domain Eukaryota; kingdom Metazoa; phylum Chordata; class Aves; order Passeriformes; family Zosteropidae; genus Hypocryptadius; species Hypocryptadius cinnamomeus. The sequence continues at coordinate 12,004 of VYZP01048597.1, read as the reverse complement.
GTCAGTGAATTAGGAGGTAGTCAAGATCTTGAATTGGCAGATATTAAAAGTAACAATGAGAGTACACTAAGGCATTTGTTACAATCTGTATAAACAAAGTTATTCAATACATCAAAAGAAATGAACAACCTCACACACGGTCTAATTTGAAGCGACTTCTTCAGTCATAGCATTCACAGAATGACTGTACTTTTGTATTGCAGATATGTTCGGAGGGCACATTCATAGCAACTGTTTCTCCAGCACTGTCAGTTCATCCAACAGAGCCCACACCATAAAATGCTTCTGGTTGTGTTCAACAGTATCTAAAAGGACATCTTAGAACTGTTCATGAACACTAGGAGAGACAGAGAACTAAAAGTATACTGATGGCTTCCCTTGATTTTTAACACTTACGTTGCCTTCATGTAGCAAGAAAATACATTGTACATGAGGACAGCTTTCCCTTATTCCTTCACTTTCTGTATGCTCTTAAATATTTAACAGGCAACAATTCTAGACACCAACCATCCTGGTGCTTCAGAGGAGCAGGCTATGAAACTAAGAAAAGGCTGGTAACTTTCGAAAGTCTGCTTGATCACCACACGAATGAGAAGATCAGTGATCTAAAAAGCATTTACATGAACATATCTCTAAAACCAGAGTTGCCAAAAAGAGATAATTTTAGATCTGTCTCAAAGCTTCCATTCACACTGATATTATCTAAAGCCATTTATCCATCAACAGGAGTCCTTACTGCATGCTCACTCCCTGTTGCCTTTATTCCAGGAGGATAGTAGCTGCTCTATCAGAAGAGTGCCCACCAGAAATCACTGCCTCCCAGAGGGAGACAGTAACCAGAGGAGGGCAGCCCTGTAAAAGCCCACAGGAAAAACCCAACACTCCCCACTGATCAGAATTGCATGGCAGCATCCCAGGGAACGAATAAATGGGGAAGGGTCATCCTTTTGATGAAGGGAGGAGAGCACAAAGCTGTGTTTAGCATGAAGCACATTCTGTCACAGGCTCCTGACCAAGGGTCAGGCACAATCCCATCCCCGCTGCTCAGAACCTGTACGCAGCCAAAGCGATCTGCAGCACAGTGATCCCTCACAGCTTCTAAGTGTGTAAATGAAGTTCCCCTAATTATTGATAGGCTGTTTTTTAACCTGTTTCCCACTTCATCTCCATTAAAAAATTGGTACTTTAATTTAAAAGGAAGCAGAAATGAACCAGTGGGACCCAGCACCCAGCCTATGGGTGCAACAGCAGCCGCTTTGCTGATGTTCAACAGACTCCAGCTAACAGACACTCAGCAGTCTGGATGTGCTCCTCACTGCCTCCTCAGCTGAGGCTGCAGCTGCTCATGTACAGAAATCTGCAGTTACCTCACTGCAGCATATCAAGCTAAAGCAGGTAACTACATTAAACCAAGCAGCAACAAATCCATTACTCAGCCACATGGATATCTGCCTCAAATTGCTTCAATGAGATCCACTGAAACACATCCATTTACAAGTTCTACTATTTTCTCACATCAAGAGAAACTATCCTTTATTCTACAGTTCCTAACAACTGTAACATGCAGATATGGCATTATCCCTACAAAACAGCTTTAGCAATGGCATAAATTTCCTAAATTATGAAAATAAACCCCCAACTAAATAAAAGAGTAAAATAATTTGTAGTGGGAAAAATACGTACTGTCACCATACTTACTCAGTGGCAAAGAACTTTACATAATTTGATGTTTCACATTAATATTTAACACTAAGAAAGTTGTAGCTATTGCTCATGAATAAATAAAATCTGTCCTCTGTACCCAGAATACATTACACGCATTATTCAGAAGCAAGAGATTGCATAATCAACAGTTCCTGTATAATCCAAATTTAGTCCTGTTTATTTTTAGAAGAGTTTATTCACAGAATAGCAATTACCATAGAAATTCACTGGGAAAAATGATTAATACTGAGCAAGTAACAGGAACAATGTGGAAGCTGGTGAAAGGAGAGTCCTAAACAGGAATATTTTCTCAAGACAGCAGTTGGTTTGTGTTTCCACACAAGGACATTGCAGTGTACTAGAGCCAGTACTGTCCAGCTGAGCAGAAGCCTTGTTTATCTCTTTCTACTTACATTAATATTTTAGTATTTGTCTATTTGCACTGGACTACCCTGGGCAAATTTTCTTTCCCATGTCTGTCCCTTCCTGTTAAGGGTTACATTCTTTCACAAAGCAAAAACACAACACATGTTTGTCCCATATGATACATTGGAAATTGAAATTGTCAGCCTTAAAACCAGTATTACCTTATGGCTCTGTGGCAGTATGAGATCACCTTCCCATACATACAAGCCCTGAAGTTACACACTAACTCATCAGCAAAACACAACCACAACTGAGCAGCCAAAGAATACAAGTGTCACAGCAGACAGAAGCAGTAGGTAGAAATATGGAACAATGTCTCTCAACCATGAGCTGTTCTGCACCAAAAATTCAATAGTTGTGTCTGTTCCTCATGCTTTCCACCATGACAAAACTGCAGAATAACAAATGTACAATGAAAGCTTTCAACACTCTCCATCTGAAGAATTTTACAATCCTCACAATTATACTTCTCCCAAAGCATGACTTGGATTTTCAATGGCAACATAGTCCATGCCTACAGACCAAAATGGATCATCTGTAGGTAACACTGGGTTTTGTATGTGAGAGTGGAATTTTGAAAATTACCACTATGAGGCCAGTCAGGACGGTTTTGTTAGGTCTGTGCCTATGATGCCCAGAGAGCAGAACAGCTAAGCTCTCATCTTTCCAACAGAAGACACTGGGCAAGTGAAAAGGAAGGATAAGAAGCATCCTCGCCTGAGAATCAGAACTGGTTACGGATACCCAATACAGACGTCATTTGGGAAAAAAAAAAAAGTTAAATCATTAAAACCTATCATGGTTTTTTGGAGCATTCCAGTATTCTCAGGTCACAAAGACAAACACTGGAAGATTACAGACATTATAAAATTTCAGCTAACTAGTTTATTATTTCATTCTAAAGATCTCATTTACATTAAAACTGCCAGATTTTCAGCTTGACCTGAATAGTCCACGTTTCAAGGAGGGATACAACCAAAGCTTTCAAAAATCACCCAATTTTCAGGTTGCATGCAGCAAGCCAAGGTAGCTTTTCACACTAACATCTACAAACATCTTGTTACAGTTTCAAAACAAATTTAGGTAACTGGAGAGTCTGCAAAAAGTTCATGTAAGTATCACCCAAAACAGCCAAATCTTTACCTGTACTAAATTTGTGTATGAGCTTTCACACAACTTCTGTATCAAAATGTTCCAAATCAAGGAAACAAAACAATACAGGAAACAGATGTTTCCATCAACAGATTAAATTCTGGCCTCAGCAATATTCCCTAAAGGCTCAGTTTCCTAATGTCAAACGTGGCTAAAGTGCACAAGAACAAATGCATGCAGAACTGGAATAAATCAAAACATTTGTTTTGAAAGATGTGTAAGCACTACTGTACTAGACTAAGAAAATACTTCGTTATGTCCTGCTCATGATCATAAACTGAACACAATCCATGATCTTGATGAGGCAATTGATTTACTTCCCCCAGAAAGTCCATGGGTGGCTCCAAATTAAGTGGGAGTGTTGATTTGCAGGAGGGTAGGAAAGCTCTGCAGAGGGATCTGGACAGGCTGGATCAGAGGGCTGGGGCAAACTGTGTGACGTTCAGCAAGACCCAGGGCTGGGTCCTGCCCTTGGCTCACAACAACCCCTGCAGTGCCACAGGCTGGGGCAGAGGGGCTGGAAAGCTGCCAAAGGCCCTGGGGATGCAGCTGAACGTGAGCCAGGTGTGCCCAGGTGGCCAAGAAGGCCAATGGCACCTGGCCTGTACCAGCCATGGTGTGTCCAACAGGACCAGGACAGTGACTGTCCCACAGTACTGGGCACTGATGAGGCCACACCTCAAGTGCTGTGTCCAGTCCTGGGCCCCTTGCTGCAAGAAGAACATTGAGCCAGTCCAGAAAAGGGCAACAGAGCTGGGGAAGGGTCTGGAGCACAAGTCTTGTGAGTTGCAGCTGAGGGAGCCTGTGGGGCTCAGCCTGGACAAGGCCCAGAAGATTATCAGTCTACAACTCACTGAAAGGAGATTGTAGCCAGGTGGGGCTCAGACTCTTCTCCCAGGTAAGAAGTGACAGGACAAGAAGTGACCTCAAATTGTGCTGGGGAAGTTTAGGTTGGATATTGGGAAATTATTTCTTTACTGAAAGGGTTATCAGACATTGGAATAGGCTGCCCAGGGAAGTCATGGAGTCACCATCCCTGGAGGTAAAAAGATGTGTAGATGTGGCACTTGGGGACTGATTTAAGTGATGGACCTGGCAGTGCTGGCTTATGGTCAGACTTGATCTTAGTGGTCTTTTCAAACCTCAACAATTCTATGATTATAAGTATTAAATAAAAGTAATGTGTTGAAAGCCCTGATACCTGCAAAAACAATTAATTTACCAATAAAAAGTTACAGAGATATGTATTTTTAAACTAAGGCTACACCTAAACAGAAACTTGAGACTTCATGAATACAAAATTTCATTTCAGCACCACAGGTCCCTGAACTCCACTGAACACAGGCAGAATTCCTCTTTTAGTCCTAGATGCCCCCCTCCTTTTTCAAATTAAAAAACCGCAAGAACCCAAACTTACTTAGAGTAATTGCTGAAATTCAGCTGATTCTGTGAATGTATTGGTTTGGTGGGCTCAGAGTGATGGCTGGCAGGAACCTGTGCCGATGGCTTGTTTTCAAAACTCCGGCGATCGAAGTAGGAGAGCTGCTTGCGGTAATACTCCTCATCCTCCTCAGGATCATAGTGGTTGGAACGCACAATGTCTTCAGGTGGCTTCACTTGAGGTCTCTGTGGTTCTGGGGCCCTAACCAAGAACAATTATACACAGTTGCCTTGCCCAGTTGAACAAGAATAAGTGCCCAAATTACAATTCTAATTATAACCTAGCTATTAATAAAGCAATGAACATGTCATTCTTACAATTGCACTCCTTGCCTTTTTACCTATATTGCATGGGAATTAGACAGTTGTAACACACCATAAGGAAAGAAAATTCTTATTTCCCTTATACCTTATCTTTTCCCTTTTGCTTTGCTTTCTAATTAGCTCAATTAAAGATAGAAAAAAGTAGAACAGAGATAACTTAATAAATTTCTTCATCAAAAATGCTGAGAAATCATTTTATCTTTCCCCCACCTCCCAGCAATCACACCCATGAGAACTGACTTCATGCCCTGCTTTAGTATTGATACACAAACCATACTGACACACTCCAATGCCTCTCTGCAGTTTCCAATTTGAAGCACTAAGATGTGTTTCTGAATATTCTAAACTCATACTGAAAACTAAATTTAATTAGTTGTGCATCTACCTGTAGGTTGTTTTCTCGTGCTCATACTGGCTTTGAGAAGTTGGTTTTGGACCACTCACACTTGTGAGCGCAGGCTTAGGTGCTAGTTCTGGAGGCTGTAAAGAGAAGCACAGCATATTCTCTTAAATTCTAACATTTAGAAAGATAAAGCACTTTATGATTAAGAAAACTAAGACTACCTTCCCTTCCTCCAAAAGAAAAAAAACAAGTAGCAAAAGAAGAATTAGAGGAGTTTCCAGTATAACAAGACCTCTGGGAGTGTTTTCACAAGAAGTGTTCAGGTTCTGCTTTTAAAACATACCACATTTAGGTTGCTAAAAGGCAATATTTCACAAGCAGTAAAGCTTTGTTTCTGAGACAATATTACACTTCTTGCAGTGCAGTCTCATTAGCAAAAAAGCAGGAACTAAAAAACTTAAATTACTTACCTTGACAGTTGATGTATCACTCGTATCCTTCATTTTTTCCAAAGATGGGGATCTTCTCCTTTCAAATATCTTAACCCTACTTCGCACAGACTGTGGTTTCATGGCTGGATCTTCTTCTTCCTCAGCTAGAGATGGTGGTGTAGGCAGTGGTTTACTGTTGGAAGGCAAAACTTCTGGTTTGGTTTGTGATGAAGGGGGAGGAGGAAGAGAAACACCTGAAGTGCTATGAGAAGGCTCATATTGTCCAGCTTTAGCATTGTAAGCTTGAGGAGGACCTTGTTCATAGCCCCTTATGTGTGGATCAAAGTACTGCTTGGGTTCAGGAGACCGAGATATGGCTGACTGGTATGGCTGAGCCTCTGCCTTGTATCGACCGTGGGTGTCGTACCCAACCGCGTGTTGATCTTCGTATCGCACTTGTGGCAAGCTGAAGTTTTTGGGTGCGTGCTCGTAGCGAGGTCTGCTGTCATAGCTCATTGCAGGGGGTTCCTCAAAACGAGGTTGTGCTGGGTAATAGCTCCGTTCTGTGCTCTCTTCTAGATTTTGTCTGGAATCAAGATCCCTAGGAGGCTGGTTTTCATAAGCTGTTCTTGTTTGGTTATAGGGCTGTTTCTCCTCATAATATGTCCAGTGCTCCTCATAGGGAGGCACACGGTCATCATAATGTAGGCGAGGGTCATAACCACGAGAAAATTGATCTACATAGTTTGTAGAGTCATACCTATATGTTGACTGCTCATAATCCCTACTTGGCTGTTTTTCTGCATACTGAGCCTGGGATTCATAGATCAGATTTGGGTCTCTTTCCTGTCTCTGTACTGGGTGATTCATTGCTGGCTGTTTTAAGACGTAGCTTTGTCTGGATGCTTCTTCATTAATGTATGGATCCTTTCGGTACACCTGTTAGAGAGAGACACTTCTCAGCTAAAATGAAGAGTAACTTCAGCTGCAGTTGAAAGGTAGTATTTGAAACCAAGTTTTAAATATTGGCTTTAATTTTGTTTAAAAGCAGAACAATTTAGTGCAGATGTTTGCAACCAGAGGAAGCTGAACTTGGTGATTCAAGAGATCCCTTTTAGGTATATTTTTAAGAAAAACATGTAGGTAGATTAGAAGAGAAAGACAAAGGTAATAGCCTCATGTCTGGGGTTTGGTGCTCGGGGGGCACACACACTTTTATTCAGAATGTGGAAGGAGTGAAAGTGAAATATATAAATACAGTAAGATAGTTCTAGCATTGCTCAAGAAATAGATAAAGTCACTCAACAAACTGGAGTCAACTTCATGATCAACGATTCAGCATGATTTCAATTTTAGGGAAATAAGATTTTTCTCAAGGCCTCATTAACAGGAGATCGTTGACAAGCTAAGGAATTCAAAGTAAAATCAAAATACAGAATGCAGCCTTTTTAAAAAAATTGTGGTTTTGAGAAGTGAAAAGGATAGAGTTTGAAGCCATGCACACAAAACATTACATGATGCTTAGCAATTCAGATGAACTGTTTTTTGTAACCTGCATGATTCTCTTAGAAGAAAAAAAAATTAGAAGGAATTCTTCAAATAAGGGCAAAACAAAGATCATGTGCTAGCTTGATGTATAGCAGGAAATCAGCACAACAATGTGGCACAGGTACCTTTGCTGGATCTATATGCGGCGATAAGGATGATGGCTCTTGGTCTCTTAGTACTACATGAGCTCCCTCAGTACTCGGTGTTCTTAAGGGGCCCGCTTGTGGTTGGTAAGAGTTGTAAGGAGCAGCAGTAGGCTCCTCCAGTCTGACATTAGTTAGGTTTACATTAGCATTTACTGCAGAGGCTGATGAGGTTGCAGGGTTTGATTCAGGCGACGGGGAAAGGTAAGGGACTGCAGGTGAGGCTTCTGCTTTCTGTGAAGTGTTTAAAATATTTTAAATATACTGCTATTGAATCAATGTATGACTTTTTCATTTATATTAAAATAATTTAAGTGATGCTCTGACCAATGCAGCTAGATGTAGAATGAAATGTACTGATAGTCTCATGCACTAGCTCTTCCAGAAATTCATTAGGTTGAGGATTGTAAAAGCAAAACATTTAATCAAAGTAGAATGGTACTTCAATCCCCCTCCTGTCAATGAGTCACTAAAACAGGCAGGGCAAGCTGATTCTCCAATTCACTGTAATGTATTGTTGCTGTTGAAAGATTCTTGTATGCACACACAACACTGGTAAGCAGAATATAAATGGACATTTCTTATTCAAAAGAACTTGCAACCTGAAGTGTATAGTGGTCAGTGCATAAAATGACTTTCTTACCGGCTGAGTAGTAGTTGCTTTAAATCCTGAAGAGTCTATTCTGAGATTTGGCTGTGGCTGAGCTTGAGATGCATAAGCAGGATAAGCCTGAGTCTCATGATGCATTCCAGAAGAATCCTCTCGAACAGGTTCAGAGGAGCGTGTAATAGCAGATTCTGGAGGAGTCCCAACCTCATCATTCAGAGTTTCATCCAGTTCTTGGTCAGTATAAGCACCCCCTTCTGTGTCTGTGTCCTCATAGTCAGACGTGTGTCTGCTGTCTGTGCTGTACATGGAATACTCACTGCCGGGAGCGGAGAGGTAAGAAAGGCGGTCATCGTGTAAATCAAGATCATCACTTGTAGCACCATCTGCCTGTGGCAAACAAAATTAGGGTACAGATTTATTGAAATACCTTCTAAAGAACACCCTTTCTCTTGTAATGTAGAGCGTGGGAGTTTGATCAAATTCAGTACCAATATCATCACAGGGGACAAGAAATCAGGTTTCCATCACTGAATGTGTTAAGCTTAGACCTAAAAGACCTATCTGCAGCCTAGCTCTTTGAATCATTTTACTAAGGGACCAGATGACTGTCAGAGTAAGAGGATAGTGCAGTGTCCACAGATATCAAGTGCTTGGAAAAATAGAGAGCTGCACTTTAAAGTGGTTTTATGATACTGGAATCATTACTTTGCAGGTACATATAAGGAGCTAAAGTCTAATCCAGATCTAATTAAGAAACCCACAACAGCTGATTCATCATTTGCTTACTTTTAGTTGGCACTTCACTTGATAATAGTTCTTCAAGAGGAAGGATCTAATGTGCATAGAGTAACATGCAGCTCAGGAAGGTAAGTGGCAATTTAGTGGGGAACACAGAATACTAACTTGTGATTTAGCATGTGTTTTCTCACAACTGTTCTCAGAAAGGTCAGAAAGAACATGAATATGCCACTTGCTTTTATAATAATGAAAAACACACTCCATCATCAGGCAACCCCAGCCCTGAGAACCCATGCAGTGAAATTCCCAGAAGTTCTTTGACAAAAACCCATCCAATCCCCACAAAATCTTCACAGCATTACTATATCCTCCAGTTAACAATGCCAATAAGCAAATGCTCCCTTACTACACAGCTACATGCATAAGGACAAAATGTACAGCTCTCATTAACAGAGCAAGTGCACTGATGTTTAATGTTTCGAGCAGCTCTCACAGCCAGGAGGCATTACTGCTTTAGATCTTCACAGAAAACCTCTCATGAACACTGTTTTGCCATTTCCCCCCAAACATTATTTCTTACCTTTCCTTCTGAAACCCACACCAGTTGGTTCTGTTGTTGCTGAATTGCTTCCTTAAGAGCTCCATACCATCCTTCATTCATTGAATTCAAGTTAATGGTAGCTAGAAGTACAGCAGATTAGTATGACTTATGATTTCTGCAGAACTACAAGAAGGATCTGTACCACGAGTAATAAAAGCAATATAAACTGGTAGGTTAAAACTATGAGATTTAAACAGTAACGTAAAGCAGTATCCAAAGCAACCTTAAGGCCTGATGTGGTTTGGGATGTTTTATCCCACAGGAAATGCTGAATTAACAGTAGCTTAGAATAAAGAGAGGCTTGAGTTTAGCCAGACTAAAACAATAAAGTTACATCATGTTCCTATTTATTCAAGTTTTGATTTTGGCTGATGATCCTGCAAAGCCACAAGGTCTATTAGAAATGTCATTTTGATGTTTCAGATTGCTTTACATTTGAGCAGTCATGTGCAAATGATGCACACACCAATTAACTAGTGGTTATTGAATGGCGAAGCCTGAGCAAGTCTGTCACTGCTTGACCTGCTCCATTTGCAGAAAATTCTGGAGGTAGACGCTTCTCTCATCTTGCCTTCTCATTCCTCTAAGAAATTCTAATCCAGTCTGTCTAATTACTTACTTGTGAAGAGGTGGTGATTATTTTTGCGGAGCTTGTGAGCTCTTTCATACAGCTTCCTGGCACTTTTTCGTGATTCTGGGCACAACCTCATTCTCATGGTCTTTACTCCCTGCTTAGAATCAGGATTTAGGAACACTACAATTGGATACCACTGGGCATAATTCAGACGGTCCACTGCATTGGGGGTGACATCTAACAAAGCATGTTTGTCCTGCAGTGACAAGAAGGACAGAGGCAAGAAACTGAATCATTTATGTCCTAGGTTAAATTTTAACATACTCCACAAACTGATTTTGTATGATCTTTAGAGAATTCATTGTTTCAAAGTATTGATTTAAATCCTTCTCCTATTTGAATTAACAATAAAAACCAAACCAATTCCAATACAAGCCTAAATAGGCATATACATTTTGAACTGTAGGACCATTGTATAACTCTAGGATTCTTTACATTTAATTCTATTTCTTAAAAATCTCCTCAAAGTAAGCAGACATCGAAATAAAAAGCAGTTTCCTATCAGCATTCTGTAAATAGGAAAAAACCAAAGACTGAAACACAAGATATAGTCCCATTACACACTTCTATCTTCCTTTTTACAAAAAAAAAAAAATCACTGAATGCAGAACTTGGCCAGCTTTCAT
>VYZP01048596.1:0-26700 GCA_013400635.1 Hypocryptadius cinnamomeus | reverse complement strand
CCTCTGTCCCTCTGTCCCTCTGTCCCCTCTCCCGTCCCCAGCGCGGGGCGCTCCCGGCGCTGCCGTGCCCGAGCCGCTGCCGCCCCCTCGTGGCCGCCCGCCGGAAGCGCAGCGCGGCCTCAGCCCGCGGGCTGATTTTGGCTCCAAATTCCTTAAATAAAACGAAATAAACCCAAAAAGTCTTCAAGAGGCTCAATCCAGCCCCGTACCGCGGCGGCTCCGGCCCAGCCACTCCCTTCGGGATCGATGCATTCCACGGCATTTCGGGATGCTCCAGGCGCCCGCTCCCCGCTGCGGATCCCGCATTCCCCGGGACGCATCCCCAGGTGCATCCCCAGGAGCGCACCTCGCTCATTTACAGGTGCTCGCTCGCAGGGAGCTGGGGGAAAAGGTGTGTGCGGCACTGAAACTTGGACTATTCAGTGAAATTCCAGGGGTTTTTTTGCGGATTCTGCCCACCGGAGCGCCGGCTGGCGGTGTCCATGGAGCCTCCCCGCTGCATCCATTGGGACCGGAGTGCTGGGAAGGTTTAATGATTCCTAAAGGAATGGGAACATGCAAACCAAATGAGCTTGGGGTAGCTGAAATCTCAATGGGGGAGTGAATGGCTGCAGCTTAAGAGACCCAAGCAGCCCAGGCCGGCTGACAGCAATTCAAATGCGAGCAGGTGGGGCGGCACTGAATTTAACAACAGCGCTTGTTCAAACATTAGGAAAGACAAGGGAAAAAAAAGCTCTTGAAGAAACAAATCCTGCTGTGCTGGATGAGCTCCACGGGCTGACTAATCGGGGTTCTGTCCCAGGAGTCAGCAGCACCAAATACCTGAGGAAGGTGCGAGGTGTGGACATCTCATCTCCCCCGGGACACAGGGCTGGGGATGGTTCAGGGCAACGCGATAAATGTGCAAGAACTGGAAAATCTAAAGTGAAAGACCAGAGCTCAACTCCATCCAATTCAGCAGACAATGCCGTTTTAATGGCCGACTTCTCAATTTTGTTAATATAATTTATTGGTCCCAGGCAGATGCCGGCAGTGAAGAGGAGCTCAGATTGAGAGTTCAGCTCTGGGCTCACTAAAAATCCATGTAGTGCCCTTGGGAATGCCGTGCTCCCAGCAGCTGCACGTTCTGCCTGCAGCTGGAGCAGACAGGGAGCAGCTGGGAGGTGGCACCGGCCGTGCAGGGCAAGGAGAGGAGCATTTGCAGGTATTGTGGTTGGCCTGGCCAGCGCTAATAATCATTGCCATTCATAAGCATGAAAGAGTCAAGTATTCCCACCCCCCGCTGCCATTTGAAAAGTATCTGACCTAATTATTACTATCCCTGTTGTGTAAATTCAGCACTTTGTCAGTCTGAATAAATGTACATTAGCCTTAACATGAGCGAAACAAGTTTAAACAATGAAGGCAGCTTTGTAAAGCTCCCTCGCTTTTTAACTTATTTGACACCACACTAAAGAGCCCATTTAGACTAAAGAGTTCAGCACATTTTGGGACCCATTAAATGCCCAGGTTGAGACTAGATATTCTTCTTTTTCTTTTTTTAATTTGTCCTCCCCAGTTGCTAAAGTCAGCAGAATTGAGCAATAAGCTGCTTTGCATTTCTTTAGCTTTGTAGGCAAGTTGCAGAAAGCACCCATCCCGGCCAGCACAGCAGCCCTTCCAAGGCAGGGCAAACCTCACTTATCACTGAGACCAAGGCATTCCTCGGAATTAGTTTTAATTAAAAGAAATTGCTCTTAATTAAAAAAAAACCAAAACAACAAAACAAAACCGAAAAACAAAAGAGGAAACTCATAGCACAAAAATGTGATATTCATGACTGTTAGGAAAACTTACACTGTCAAATTGTTTCTATTTTAGGCTAACAACATAGAATTTAGAGTCAGGTCAGCCTTTCATAGAATTATGGAATTATTATGGTTGGAAAAGAGCTCCAGGATCATCCAGTCCCAGCTGTGCCTGATCCCCACCTTGTCCCCAGACCAGAGCACCGAGTGCCACCTCCAGGAATTCCCTGGACACCTCCAGGGATGGGCACTCCAACCCTCCCTGGGCAGCTCCAAGGCCTGAGCACCCTTTCCACGGGGAAATTCCTGCTGGTGGGGGAGTGACAAACTCCAAGTGTATCCTGACTCCAGCTGCTGTCTCATTTAGGACATGACCTGGAAGAAGGAGAAAATTTACCCAGTCTTGGCTGCAGGACAAATGCAGATCAGCTCCAAGAGAGCAAAAGGGGCTGAAAAACCAGAGCATCATCACCCTCATCATTCCCTGTTCCCTGCCCCCCTCCATCACTGAGGAAATTTCTGAAGGCAGCAGAAAGAGGCAAATGAGAGGAAACAAGGGAAAAACTGGGTGGAAAAAGCAGCAGTGCAGTCAGAGCTGAACACTTCTGCAAGGGGAAGGGGTTTCTTCACCAGTGAGCCCCTGACTTTTGAGAAAATCTCTCCAAGATCCCACACAAAGGTTGGGTTCTGCTGGACGTGTCACAGAGCTGGCAGGGAAACATTTTCAAAAGAGAATTTCATTTTACTCAAAGCCATAATGAAACCGGTTCTTTCCCAAATGAGATTTGTGGTCAGTCTGTAAATTGAATTCTGTCACTGACCTGAAAGAGATCCTTGAATCCACATGAAGTTCAGTGCTTGACAAAGCCACAGCTCTGACTTTGGCAGCAGCACCTCCCCAGGATCTGGGCTCTTGGATGGGTATTTAGATTAAAACCCTGGTTTATAGGCAGAGCTGCAGATGGATTTGGATTCCATCCCTCTTACTCATTTTGAAGCTTGCTTAAGTTTGAAGCACAGAAAAAACCCAACTCAATTATAATTTCTAGCTGTCAGGAAGGAATTCTATCAGCTCCATCCTCCAGAAGGAAATCCACACTGTCTAGCAGTAATCAGTTCCATTTGTGACCCTCCCAACAAAACCCTTTTTGTCTGTGATTTGTATTCAGCTTAGGACACGCTGATTTCAGACCCTCTGTGGATTGTAATGTCTAAACAGCCTTTTTATTTTTAAATGCAACCAAGAAACTATTTGGCAGGGTCTGAATCTGAAGGAAAATCTCCCAACTGCACTGGGGTCTGGGCTCACAGCAAGGCAGGACACTCACAGACAACTCTGTTTGTTCACTTCAGCTAAGAATAGGACATTAGTAAGAAATATTTTAATCTAACAGGCTTCATGTTCTGAAGGGAATTTTCAGCTTTTTTGGCCAATTTGAGTGGCATGTGATGATCTCATGGTGTGGCAGCTGGAGAACAAATGAAGCTGCAGCTGTGACCACTGAGGATGGGATGGGTGTGGGAACCCCCTCAGGTTTTGGGATTCAGAGGCACCAGTGTGGAAAGGACTGAGGCTGTCCCATGCCAGCCAGGCAGCTCCAGGATGGGGATTCAGGACACAGAACCTTCCCCCTGTGCACACCTGGGCCAGCTTTCACCACCAGTGTGAGAAGGAATTTGCTGCATTTCAATCCATTCCCCAAATTCCACACCAAAAACCAGCCTCCAATTATGCAACTGGCACTAATTGGATCCTTTTTTGAGCTTTTCAGAAGAGAGGCCAAGGCTTGAACAGCATGGAGGCAAAACTGTCCCATGAATTCCCCAGAAGAACCCCTGGATGCAGTGCTGCCAGAGACTCATGTGGCATCTCAAAAAACACAGATTTCAGATTCTAAGGTTTCTGCAGTTTTCAACTTTCACCAGCATTCAAATTCACCTACATTAAAAGAAAATTAAATTGCCCTCTCCAACAAAAAGCAAACCACAACAAAGCAAACATCCTGCAGCAAACTATTCCCTTGAATCCATCAGAAAGTGCCAAGTCAACGTTGCAGTGCCCGCTGCCCATCCCGGGCTGCCAACAGCACAAGTGGCACTTTGGGCTCCTGTTTGCCACCAGCTGTGGCAAGAACAGGCCAGAAATATTTCATATTCCAACCATATTTCATATTCCACATGCCAACAATACATCCCATTCCTTCCCAGCTGGAGCTCTGTAAAGGGAAGGAAAAGCCCCCACTGCAAACACTTCCACAAAGCATAAATGTTTTAAGGTGGGGATGGTGGGATATTGGGCACAACCCTGGCAGAGAGGCAGAGCACGAGCTGATGAACCCAGGGGTACAGGAAGAATTAGGCAGGAATTTGTTTTAATAGATGAGCAGAGCAGAAGAAAAAAGGAGTCACTATTATGGCCCAGTGGGCAGGAAAACCTGGGACCAACAGCTTGGAGCCTGCCTGATTTATCACTAACAAAGAGAAGTACACTGAATGTTGTGCTTCTCTGTGTATTTTTAGCAAAGTATTAACTAAATCAAAAGCATTAAATTAATTCCCTTTAGGATTTATAACTGCTGGAAGCAGAAGAAAAGTGCAGTCCTATAAAACACCAATAGGATTTTAACATGTATTGTCAAACAGAATTAAACTGCAAATAAAAGCCCTACTATGGGACACCTTTAGTGCAGAAATTTCATTATCTGTAAGCAACAAATAATAAAGGATCATAATGAAAAGAATACAGAACAAGGAGAACAAAGCTGATCCCCAGCCATGCATACCAAATGTGCCTGAGTGCTTCCTGGAAGCTCCAGCAAACCTCAAACTGTTTGATGTGCTCACATGTCTGGGAAACAAAAAATTCTTACCACCATATAAATTCTACAGCAAACCAATTTTTAATTATACCTATCAAAATAATAATAAAATCCCAGCAGTTTCATTCAAGCTGTTTGAATCATGGAGACCACCTATGCA
Source organism: Hypocryptadius cinnamomeus (assembly GCA_013400635.1). Taxonomy (NCBI): domain Eukaryota; kingdom Metazoa; phylum Chordata; class Aves; order Passeriformes; family Zosteropidae; genus Hypocryptadius; species Hypocryptadius cinnamomeus. The sequence goes on along the minus strand of VYZP01048596.1, from coordinate 21,934 downwards.
AATATCAACAGAGCATTTGAATCTCCAGGTAACTACTGCCAATTATAAATGGGGACACTTTTAAAATTATATTACAAGGATAATTAATCATTTTCACACACAAAGGTAACAAGGTAACATCATGCAGTGGTTTTTAAAGCCTCCTGCTTTCTGCATTTCTATTCTGGTTAGTTTGTGCCAAGATTAGAAAAGCAGATTTCAATTTAAAAAGAGGGAGAGAGAAAAGTGAAAAACTTCCAGCCTTCCCTCTGGTCATCCCATGTGGGTATTATGGGATTCAAACATCAACAAGGGAATATTCTGCTGTTAGAAACAGGCTACAACAACATGGACAAGGATGTTGCACAAACATTTTCTTGACTGTGCTCTCATCTACTCTGTCAAAGGTAAATTATTTGAAAATACCTGCAGAACCTTTTAGAAATACATGGTTCTACTGAGGGCCCAGTTAGCTTGATGAAAAAAAAAAAAAGGCTATTTTTGCTGTCAGAAAGTTACAGAGTGTTTGAATTCTGTAGTAATACACTGAAAACTGCAATTACACAATTATTTTGTGGCACAAATCAACAGAGGAGGAGAGCAGGAACTTCTGAGGACACTGTGACTGAGGATAACATCCAACTGGGAGGAGAAAAGGAGAATTTTTGTTTAAAAATTCCAACATTTCAGAATGAAATCTGCTGCTACAACATGGATTCTGCTGGTCTGAAGCTGCAGCTGACACAGGCTCACAGCTATGATCAGGTTTATAACCAACTTACAAACAGCAGCTCCAGCCAGGACCAGAGCAGCACAAGAGTTCTGCAGCAGAGCTGGACAGAGAGAGCCATGGGGAGGAAAGGAGCCACGGGAGCTCCTCACTGTCTCAGAAATAGTAAGCTGTGTGAGTAACCCAGTTGGAACACTCCTCCTTGGAGCGTTTTGCTGAGCTGTGAGTTGTAAAAATAGATTTGTAAGCCTCAGACTTGTCCTCACTGTCTGCAATGGATCTCTTGGTGGTGGAGGAAGGAGCTTTATTGACTTTTCCTGGGACTGATGGGTTTCCATTCTCTGAGGGGAAAAAGAACAGAACGAAGCATGACAGCTTACAATGGATACAGGTGAAATAAAGATGAAAAACAGCGTTTGAAAATTAAAATATATGCATTTTTCAGCTTTCTCATAAGTATCTCCCATAGCTGGATGCAACAGCTTTTAGGATTCACACTCAAAATACATTTAGAAATCTTGAGAGAGGAATTCTGTAAATCTCTTGCACTGCAATTCAGTACTGACAACATTTATTCCTTCAAGTGAAAAATGGCTGAGCTCTGTTCTTTAGCAACATGAAAGCCCCCAGCAGCCTGCAGTATTGTTTGGAAATCAGCTCTCAAATGCCAAAAACTGAACTTGTGCCACACCTTTCCCCAGGGAATCCCTCTGCTCCCTTCATTCTTTGCAAAGTTATGACCAACACAATGCTCTGCATCATTTGATGTCTGTAGTGGGGAAATGCCCATCCTCTGTTCCTGACACCATTTTTCTCAGAGTATTTTATCTACTGCTACATAAAAATCCCTCTTTTTTTTTAACTATTTCATCTCCCAAGTTGCAGGATGATGTTTGAAAAAGCCAAGTCTCTGGTGCAGAGAAATGAATGCAGAAATTCAACATGGTGAGTCAAACTCAGGCACAGGGGTTCTCAAGAACTGTGTGTGCCTCCCCAAATCCTCACAAATTGTGTGTGCAATTCCAAAATAGTGTGTGTAACCCCAAATCCTCACAGAATTGTGTGTGCCTCCCCAAATCCTCACACAATTGTGTGTGCAATCCCAAAATAGCTTGTGCCTCCCCAAATCCTCACAGAATTGTGTGTGCCACCCTAAATCCTCACAGAATTGTGTGTGCCACCCCAAATCCTCACAGAATTGTGTGTGCAATCCCAAAATAGTGTGTGTAACCCCAAATCCTCACAGAATTGTGTGTGCCACCCTAAATCCTCACAGAATTGTGTGTGCAACCCCAAATCCTCACAGAATTGGGTGTGCAATCCCAACAGAAACAGTTTCAAAATGCACTTTTTTTTTCTTTTACACCCTCAGAAAATAAAAAATTCATTAATATGAATAGAATTATGAGGTTGCTCAATGTCCAGCAGCAATTCTCATCATCTGGGATGAAATATTTTTAAAAGTCTCTCCTGTATAAAAGCAGACAGTAGAGGGCAGGTCAGGCACTGCTGATGGAATTTCAGCGTCTCCCAGTTTATCTACAGATCATCACCCTCAGATTCTTCAAATTATTCTGATTTTTTAAGGTACAGGGTTTAATTCTTCCCACAGAAACCTCAGACTGACCTTAAAAAAAGTACCCATTCTGTTTGAAAATATCAGTCTGGGGACATTAAATAGCAGATGAAATATTAAATAAAGAGAAGGCACCATTCTTTGGGTTTAAGGGCTGCTGTAGGTTCATCAGTTCATCCTAAAGTTCTGTTCTAGTGTTCCCAAGGACACACAGTAAATCAGCAGGTAAAATTGAGGATTAAAAGTTAAATAATCAGGGTTTTTAAACAAAATTCATCCAAATAAAGTGCCATAACATAGTTTCTGATCAATTCTACATCAGGAAACTGCAAATTCTCCTCCACTACTCACAGCCAGGAAAACAGACACAGCAAACCCATGAGTGTGTAAATAAGAATCTCTAATCTCATTAACCCAGGTTCCCAATTTAAAGCAAGATTAGAATGACACAAACAAGCAAATCTGGTCCCCTTTTCACATCAGGACTAACCACCAACCTGAACTTTTGGTGAAAATTATCTGCCTGTTTTCCCCAGAGCTGGAATTGACACAATCCTTTCCACTCTTAGCTTTCGAAGGACCTGGAGAATCTAAAAAAATTAAAAAAAAAACACTCAGAAAAATGAAATCCTGGCAGCTCCAAGACTCAGAAGGTGACACAGAATTTGGAGAATATTACCTGCAGAGGGCTCTTGCTGGGAAGCTGCTGCTGCTACTGCAGTCTTGCCTTTCTTTGATTTCTGAAACAACACAAGCAGAAATCTGTAACAGACTGAAAGGAGATAAAACTCCCAGCTTGCATTTGATAGACACACAACTGAATTCAGTACATTTTTACTTCTTACCCATTAGAAGTCTTACTTCCACATTTATTGTATTATTTCTACACGGAAAAAATAATAATCTTGAGAACCCTGCAGTTACATTAAAGAAAACTATGCAGGACAAAATTGGATTTGTCTGGATTTAATATTTTGGTTTGCATACTTTGAAAGGGGGGTGTGTTATTCTCATTAACTGATCATCTGAACCCACCCAGCAGGACAGTAAATTGCACAACATTAATAAGACAGAATTAATTGTAATAAATAAAGATGTTTTTCAATAAAAATTTCAGAAGAATCTGGAATCTTGTATCCACTAAATTTTATTTAGTCCATAAAAAAAATCCCTCCTGGGTACCTGCCAATAACTGGACTGCTGCAGGATTGCTTGGGAAGAAAAGATGCAAATAGTTAATCTAACCTTTTAAAAAGCATCTGTGCAGCAGATTTTCCAAATTAATTTATGTTTGTACAGATTAAGAAACAGAAAAACCAAGAAGAATCCCATTACTGGCTTTGATTACATAAAAAGAAAGATGCATTGTAACAGTCACTAGCATTATTCTCACTGCATACATTCTGAATTGTGAACGTGTTCTAAGACAGCTGCACAAACTCCAAGAAAATAAATATATTTAATTCTGTTCTAAAGCTCAGGAGAAGCCCTGCTGTGAAGCAGAGGAAAAAAGGCCACAGCAAATGTTGCTGCAAAGCTGACCCAGGAGGGGGTGGCAGAGGATCAGGGCTCTGCCTGCAAACCTGGCTCTGCTGGAGTCAAACCATTCCAAGGTTTGGGTGGGAAGGACCCTAAAGCTCATCCCATCCAACCTTCCACAGCCCAGGTCCTGTCCATCTGTCCTTCAGGCACCTGGAAAACCCCAGTGCAGGGGATTCCCACCTTTTGCTACAGGTGGGTTTCCAAAGCAAAGTCACTTCCCAGACGTTTGTAACTCCATGGATGCATAAATTCACTCAGAACACAGACTGGAGAGATTTCAGTATGGGCACAGTGACAGCTGAGCTTGAATCATTTTTTATCCTGGTCCCAGCTGCATCTTCCTGATGTTTTGTCTCATGGGGATAAAGAAAAGGGGTTTGTGCTTCCTGCCCCAAGCACAGCAGGTGCACTGAGCCTGCTCAGAAGGAAGGAAGGAAGGAAGGGAGGAGGAAATCTGGATAATAACAGTGCCAGAAGTGGGAATTGTGCTGCCACTGGGACTGGGGCTCCCAGGCCTCAGATGTGCAGGGACAGCAGAGCTGGTTCCAGCTGCAGGGAGCAGCTGGGGCACCAAGGTCACCACCTGAGGCTGAGAGATTTGCAAATCCTGTCCTGTAATTCTCCACTAACCAAACAAATCCCATTTGCATCTTCCCCCAGGGCACACAGAGCCCCGGTGTCCTTTTGTGCTGTCACTCTGAAGCCACAACTGCCCTGCACACTCAGGCACTTTGCTGTGCACAAATTGTGAGCAGCATCACCTTCCAGATTGTTCAAAATTATTTGCTCCAAAGCTACAGGTTCTTTGTTAGGGCCCTGTTTCAAAACCAACCACTCACTCATCTGCTGAGATCTGCAACAGTCTAGCAACAAATTGTAATTTTTTCCCCCCAAACTTTTAACTACCAAGTACTGAGGAGAAAAAAAAAAGAAAAAACCCCTCTGAATAGACACCATGAGATTATCACTCTTATGCCAGAAGTCACCAGACATGAGATGCAGAGACTATGAAAAACAGGAAACAGATCAGCAGGATTTTTATGGAAAAGCATGCTTTTGATGTATTGCCCAGGCCCAGTGATGCTGCTCTGGCACAGATGAATAAAGCCCCTGTGATGAGAAGGAATCATATGCTCCCCAACAAGTAAACAAGCATTTGTTTGAAAACATACCAGGGAGATATTTGCATGGCAAAATCAAGGGATGAAACCTCCATCTCAAGTCTCAGAGGCTGAAAGCATCAGATTTATAATTTATGATTTATGTTCCTGAGATCCAGCTAAGTCTGAGCACCCTGAACTGAGCCAGCACTAAAGGTTTGCTTGCTTTGGCATCCTCCAGGGAGTTCAGGGCAAAAAAGCAGTGCTGACAAAATCCCCAAATGCAGAAGTGCCATTTGACAGCTCAGCAGCACAGAACAACTCCCAGCTCACAGGGCAGAGCTGCAAGGATTTCATTTCCACTGCATTTTACCTGGGCAGATATCAAAATGCAAAAGCCTCAACAGCATGGTGGGAATTAGGGGAGCAGTGATTGCTGAGGACTGGGAGAACCACAAAACATGATCAATTTCCACACTCTCACAGCACCGGCCCAGGAATGCACAGATCCCAACATCCTGTTTCTGACAGAGGCCAATAAAAGACATCTTATTGATAAGATCAAAAAACTGATGCCATCATCAGGAACTGCCACAAGAAATACAGGGATGATGTAGCTCATTACTAGAATGAATTCACTTCAAGAAAACCACAAAATATTGTTCAATTTTACCCATTTTGAGTGCACAAGGCACTTCCTGCTGGTGTTGTTGGCCAAATACCCACAAAAAACCCCATTGCTTTTCAAAAGTAGTGTTTAAAAACAACACAGCTCATGGAGTAAATTCCTCCATCTTTATAAAGATCAGCAAATCTAAGAGCAGATTCATTGCAGACAAGAATTCTTCCAACTTTATAATAAATAATGTATAAAAATCTTACCTTTTCTAATTTACTTTTAAGTCTCCTTTCCTCCATCCTTTTCTTCAGAATTTCCACATCCTCTTTATTACCATTAAGGACAATCACATCTTCCTCTTGAAAGGGAACACCACACTTCATGAAAGAAAAGAAAGGACAAAATTGCATATTTATTTTTCTGTCTCCCATAAACAACACTCTGAACTAATTATTCCATTTGTGTATTTTCTTTTCATGGGTTCCTTGTTTTACTGGCACAAATGTACTTAAAAGCATTCCTAATTAGAATCTACTCAATTTACTGAACCCTACAGCTAAAACCCAGAAGTACTTTCTGATTTTTAGTCATGAATGCATCCGATTAAGACCTTGATGCCATTCTGCTCTTGAATTTGTCTTCCACCTTAGTGAGATAAGAAACAACAACTGATGGGAGCAAAGGTGTTATTCCTCCACATGTGGAACAGACAGCAAATTTTTTTCTTCAACTGGTAGACAGGAAAACATGAAGGGGGTTTTTTGTTTGTTTGTTTTTTGTTTGTTTGGTTGGTTTATAACATTTTACTGTGGGAATAAAAAGGAGTCATAAAGCAGAATAATTCATTACCCTTGCCTTGCTGCCTCACTGGATTGTATCACAGAGACCATACCCTTATCTGATTTATCAAACACTCCCAAGTTTCCAACTACTTTCATAAATTAATCTGGATAATGGCTGCAATGTGCTCTGTGTACCTTTGTTTCATGGTTGAAGGCACAGATGTTTTCCTGTGCACATTTGCAATAATTTGATGTACCAGCCCATTGACCATGATGTTTTCTTGTCTAAGATCTCAATTTACTTTTTTTTGGTTTATTTGTTTTGCTTTTGGGGGTTTTTTGGTTGGTTTTTTTTTTGGTTGTTTGTTTGATTTTGTTTTGTGTTTTGTTTGATTGGTTTTGGTGTTGGGTTTTTTTTTGTTATTTTGTTAAATACAGAAGCTTTCTATTAATCTGCAAGATTAATTTATAATCCCGCCTCTGCCATTACTCTCTTTTTCTAAACAAAGGTTTAGAAAGGTTACTCCTGTATTTGCAGTAGGAATTAAACAAATGAAAGGACATATGGGCAGGACTTTGCTCAAGTGCTGAGCACAGCTTCAAAAATGAACCTGAGATTGAGAGGAGAAACAGGGATTAGAGAGAGGCACAGCAGGCAGGAAGAGGGTAAGTCACACCAAGAAATGAGGGAGTAGCCCATATTTTTCCATTCCTACTCAATGAGAAACCCCAGGCTGGTGTGACCTCACACTTGGGAGTGAGAAGGCTCCAAAATCAAGAACTTCAGTCTTCATTCTGAGGCAGGAGCTGGCAGCTGACTTGGTTCTAAAGAAGCCCCACAAATGCATTTCTAGAAGCCCCACAATTTATTTTCTAGGGTGGTTCCTAATACAGCATTTTTCAAACACACTTTGTCAGCAGACTCTAATTTCATTAAATGTTGCATTTTAGAAGAGCAAGCAAATCCAGGTTCCCATCTGGGAAACACAGGCAGAATTGTTCAAAACTGAGAAGTATTTACAAGAAACAAGAAAATGAAGACAGTGTTCTTTCCACTCCCCGAAAAAAATTTTTTGCCATGACAACATTGGATTATGTCAGAGACCATACCCTTCCAAACATCTTAATGAGATAAAAAGCAGAAAGAAGTTTCAGTTCTGCAAATTCAGACGTTTCTTCCTTCAGATTAATTAAGGTCTTGGGGCAGATGTTTGTTTTATTATATCACAGGGTCTCCTCTGCTGTACCTTGTTTATCTTGGGCCTTTAGATATAGATGAAGGTACTTGCTGTAGTTCTTAGCACCTTGAGTAGAGGACAATCCTAAATGACATAGTTTTTATCTTTCTTAAAGTATAAAATACAACATTTTTAAAGAAGTAATGAACTCTTAATTTGACTTCCTGAATTCTAGAGTTTACAGTTTCAGCTGCCTAAGACAAGAGTTGTATATTATTTCTTGCTGTAAACTACATGTACACATTTATTTTTTATAGCATCTAAAATGTAGTTCTGTCCAGTTTATTTGTATTACATTAAGACTCCAGTCTTAATGTAATACAAATAAACAACAGACAAATATGTTTTCGTATCTAAATATTTACACCAGTGATACAGTCTGATGTCTTCAGAGAAACCTAAAGGCTTTTTCCCACATTTTAACAGTGTGCACTTCTCCTGAACATGACCATTACTAGGAAATGCTAAATTCCCAGCAGGATATGGGACATGGATGGCCACAACCTGAGTGTCCCTCTTCAAACAGGGACATTCAGGAAGAGGATTGATCATCCATGAACCATCTCACTGTTCATCTCCCAGCCACACAAGCTCATGTATTAAAGATTATTCTTGCTTGCCACAGTTAAGTAAAACTTGTCTTAAGAAAGAATTTTCCAGAGGTTTAGCCATTAAAAGTTCAGGAGTGTAAGATCTGCTGAACATGTTTTTTCACTTTGTCAGCCAACCCAGACATGCAGTGGGTCAGGGAGTAAAGGACAACTTGGGAGCAGTGGAAATTCCCCACCTACTGATTCACAGAGTGTGAACTTCCACTCAGGATCTGCAGCATCTACTTGCAAACCAGCCCAAGAAAAAGCCTCAATTTACAGAGTTTCTCTTAAAATCAGTGATAATTTTGTACCTGTCATACCAGCAGCTGTGCCTTAACTTACTTCGAGGTTTTCTCTCTGTTTATTTCTGACCAACATGCTATTTTTATCAGATGTTTCCTCCCAATCCCAGCACATTTAAGCTGAACTTTCCACTTATTAAAGAACCTTTAAAAGGCTGTAACAGCAAAGACTGTGTGTGTGAAGGATGGTTCAAAGCCATCTGCTCCACAGCAGGCACTGTAAAGCAAAGCACACCTTTCTGGCACCAGAGAACACGTAGGGTTAACACCTCCTTGTGCATTTCTGCCTGGGGTTCATTTCACACAGACTTTTATAATGTTACAATTCTGGCATCTCTCCTTGTTTGTTTGCTTATCTAAAAGTCAGAGTTTGAAGGGCTGGGGTCTTACAGAACTTGTGGTTTCTTTATCTCAGGGCTCCAAACATCGCACACGGTTCTACCACACACGTTTATCACGCACCTCACTTTACTGCTACAAGACTTACATTCTGTTTATAGCTGTGATTTATTATTATTATGTCCTTCTGTTTCCTATCCATTACCAATCTCTTTTTCTAGCTTTTTGTATCAGCTGTTCTTATTTTCCTGGCTCAGCAGGGCTGGACCTTTGCTTACAGAAGCATTCAGACACAGCAGCCACACTTAAACCTCTTCCTTATCTCCTCACCCACCAGGGTCAGACCCTGTTTTGCAGAAGGGCCAGCAGTTCCATTCAAACCCTTTTTTTCCTTATCTCCTCGGCCCACTCAGGGCTTGATCCCCATTTTGCAGAGATGGTTACATTTAGAAGAGACACCCACATTTAATTCTTTCGCTAATTTACACCTTAATTCTTCCTAACTTCCGCTAAGCTGCTTCTCCCAAGCGAGGTCTGTGCCTCAAGGAGATCTCTCATTTATTCTCCTTTCAGCTCCCAAACACTGGAAATGCCCGGCAGCAGCAATTCCCTGCTGGAACTGGAAAGTTTCGGCAGGCGAACAGTTAAGGGCAGGGGGAGGAGGAGGAGGAGGAAGAGGAGGAGGAGGCAGGTCCCAGTGCTCCCAGTGCTCCCAGTTGCCCAGCCCAGCTCGGGGGCTCGGCTGAGCTGTGCGGGGCTCAGCGTTGCTCCTGCTCCTCAGTATTCCCTGCCAGCCGCGGCAGGCGCAGCCGTGTGCGGGGGAGGCAGCACGGCATTCCCGGGACAGCAATGCGGCCGGGATGCGGGGCTCCCGTTAATGGTGAGCGGCGGCGGCAGCGCCACCGGCCCGCTGAAGGACAATGAGCCCCGCGTCCGCCTTTATTCCGATTTATTATGCTGCCGTGCCCTGGCTGAGCCCGCACCAGGTAAGGCTGCATCGCTTACATCGCAGCACGCAGCTTCTTGCTTTTTTTTCCTTATGTAAAAGTGGTCATTTTACTGAGAAAACACGCAAATCTGCGGTAATTTAATTTTTTCCTCCCTTCTTTTCGTTGTGACGGATGCACGGAAGGATGGAGGTGATTTGTTCTAATTGTATTGTAAAAATCACAGCTCATTTTTTTACAGTTCTAGAATTTAAGTAGCTTTCATTGTTTTTGTTTTAAATAGCTTTCATTGTTTGTGTTTTAAATTACTATGAGGTCAAATACACAAGGAAAAAAAAAGTAACAGGAGAAGAGGAAAAATAGCAAAGACAAACACTAAAACTTCATAAATGTGCTCTATATGCAAATTACGCAGTGTTTTTAAATAATGATTTAAATAACTGGGTTTGATGGACTCAATGCGTCTCAAAATCCAGAAGCAGATTCTGTGTTCTGACTCCCTTTTAAACAAAAAAGAAAGCAATGGAAAAAACTTTTAAAATAACTGATTTTAACATTTTTTAAAGGATTGAATTAGTCTTCCCTTGTTTATAAAATGTCTACATTAATGCTTGCATAAATACCTTTCAAACAGAAAAAATCATCTGTAAAAAAGTTGAAATAAGTATTTAATGCTTTTTCAGCATTTTATTAGAAGATGAAGCATTCCCAAGTCATTTGTCTCACTAAATTACGAGGTCATACAAAGCAAACTTGATCTAAACTTTAATATTAGGCAGAAGCAAAGAGCACAGAGAAAACAGAATGTTTTGAGGTGCAGTGATGCAGTCCTAAATGCAATGGCAGAAGAAACAGCAAAAAGCAAAAGGAATTGTCAGTAAAAAATGCACAGTGTGTGCTAATGGGGTCTCCATGAGCTCAGCTGACATTTCACAGGCTGTTTCCAGGCATCATCATAATTCCCCTTTCCTCTAGAGTTTACTTTGTTAATTGAGATGGAGCATCTTAGGCTTACAGCAATTTTCTGTTAAGCAATGTCCTTAAAAGCATCCACAGAGGTGCTTGAAAATCCCTGCTTTTTTTTTTTTTCCCAAGAATGTCACACACTACTTGCAGGAGTTTTAAAAATTCATACAACTTCATCCTCCAGATTTAGAAAACCTGTGCATAATGTAAGAAATGCTGAGTTTCAGAGGCATTCTGCTAACAGAAAATACTCGTCATGGAACTCTTACATAATAAGACTCAAGGGCAAGACAGTCCCAGCAGGGTCATTATGGACAGTGGACATTCCCAGTGGGATCTCTTGCTCCTCAAGGGCAGCAGGAAATTTGGGAGAATAATCCTTCCAGCAGACAGGGCTGAGAGAATCCTGCTAAACAACAAATTTCATATCCAGTGGCACTGACAGCTGCAATTCCAGCTCTAAATCTGGTACCAAAAAGCTTTCATTCCATAATATCCTCCCGAGGCTGAAAGATGTCAAATTCTGTTCTTGCAGTTCCCCATGAACATGTTAACACTGGAGAGGAATTGCTGCCTCTTACCTGATTATGGGGTGTTTGTGTACTTTTATGCTGCCATAAAAATACAGTTTCTAGATGTCACACAGTCCAGTAGGAAAAAATCCATGGTAAGCACATAACAGCCTGAAACAGCCCCAGAAGCTATTACTTGAAAGGTAATAAAAATTCAGGTGTATGAAACAAGCAGCTTACAGCTTGGCTCCCTAGAATTACACTTTGCAACCTGCCCAAAATGTATTTAAAGAAAAAAACCTGCCAAGCACCCTCATTCTGGACAGGTTCAGAGAATATTTCAAATTGGAAGGGACCCACAAGGATCACTGAGTTCAGCCCCCAGGTAAGTGATCTGTACAGGGACTGAACCCACAATCTTGGTGTTAAGATGTTTTATATTTAATCAGGTATGAAATCCTAAATATTTTTACAGCTGCCTGCTATTTTTAGTGTAATTCTTATATTCAGAATGAACCTTCCCTGTGACATGGCAGAGATGTCATGAATTTCACTACTTCAGAGGAATCTCAATGTTCCTCCTGCCAGTTATTCCCTCAGAATAAAGAGTTTGTCCAAGTCCAGCTCTGTTAGAACCCTGGTTGCCAAGAATTTTAAACTTTCTGTACTCTGAGACACTAACCCCCAAGAGAACACTGCATTTAACCTGAAGCTGTAAAGAAAGCTTCCAAAATTAAATAATAGAACTGAGATTCTGAATGTGTAGTCTGAATAGAAGTGTGTAATATCACATAGTAGAAAACTTAAAATTTAAAGTTTTAAAATATAGTAATATATATAAAGCAAAATAGAAGTTTTAGAGCAGAAGCTAATCCTTCTTCTTCATAAGTTTAAATAGTATTGTGTAATTAGGGTAATTAGGGATCCACAGAAATCAATGTTTCCCCAATTCCAGCCCCTGGCTATGTACATCATGGTCCTCACAGAAACCCCTCTGGGCTCTGGCACAGGATGGATTTAATTTCAATTTTAATGCAGAAATTCTGCTTTTCACCTTGCAGTGGCATCCCTGCTCTCCTGCTTTCTGCACAGCATCCAAAGGTTGACACGGACTTGATTTGCTGCAGCTTTTTGCTCAGATGGATGGAAAGCTCCCATCAAGGTTGTTTACCCAGTAAAAGGATCCCTGAGGAGCTCCAAGGCAAAAAGATTCTCCTGGGAGCTGATTTCCTCCTGTTTTCCTTCGAGCTGCCTAAAGAACATCCCAGGAAAATGGAGGAGCCCTCCACCTAACAGCCAGCTCTGCTTTCTGGAATGCTCAGTGGGAAGGAGGCACCATTCCTGCGTGAAATCCAGTGCATACCAGTAAGGACCAGAAGATAAATACATTCTTTCCCAACAGACTAATAAGATCTTAAAAATGTGGGAATATGGAGGATCCCTTCCTTGGTTCAATTTGTTTTCTTAATGTTTTTTGAATTTTATGTCTCGTTGCTGCTTTAACTACAATGCTCTCTTTATTTTCAAGCTTTTTAGGGAGGTACTGATTTTTTTAAATTAAAAATAAGTATTTTCCACTTCTTTCTAATGAAAACCTCGAGCCTTCTAACCACAGCAGCATTCTTCTAATGAAGCTATCTTTATAAAAATCTATTTTTCTCTGTTCCTTTGTAAAGCTAAATACTTCATGATTTTGACAGCTGCAAAATGTAAACTATTTCGAAGTGAAATGCAAATTCTGTTTAAAAAAATCATTGAATGAAAGAAGAGAAAATTAATTACCTTTAAAATAAAATTTAAATCTTTAAAAATTTAACTGTTAAGCTTAATGGCAGTTGATGCACCTTCTCCTTGGTATTTTTCTCTAGAATTTTGATACCAAGTGCTTCAAGGACAAAGACTTCATCTAATTGCTGTGGGATTCAGGACTGCTGCACTCTCATTCTTCTGACTGTTCAACAAGGCAAAGGTAAGGAAAAAACCACAATGGAAAAACTCCTGTGCTAATACTGCTGTAAACTGGTTATCTCAGAGTGCCAATACTGGCAGTTGTGTCCTTATCTCAGGGTATGCACAAATAGCAAAAATAAGAAATGAGTGTTGTCCCCTTGTTCGGTTTTCCAAAGCTCAAATACAAAGATGTCAGAGGGAAAAAAAATAAAAATCTCAGAGTCAGAAACATTAGCTGACTTTATAAGGATAAAACCCAGTGTATTTCGTGGATTACGTTTTAGCCTCTTCCTTCTGTTTATTTAATAAATTTTCTGTTGATTTAATTTACTGAATTCTGATCCTCTGGCAGAACTTCAAGTTTCCCAGGCCTTGAGGAAATCTCAGCAGCAGCTGCTCCTGAGCACTCAGAGCTCACTTCTTCCCTGGGCTCACCTCAGCACAGGAATCTCCCACCTGAGGGGCTGAGACCCCCCTGGTCAAGCAGTGAAGAATTCAAAGCTATTTTGGGTCCTTTTGTATCATTCTGAGATAATTTTGTGCTGGAAAAACAAAATTCCTGCCTTGTGGCTCTGCATTCCCAGGGCTGAGTGTGGGCATACACAGTTCCTCCTGGTAGTAATCCCACATTTATAAATGCAGCACTAGCAGGGCATCTATTGAAAAAATAAACAGGTTCTTTCCCTCTCTCTCACTTTTCCTTTCAGGTGATCTGAATGTTTAACTGGACTATGATAAGACAGGATCTGGAAGTAAAAGATGAACCCACTTCATGCAAAGAAACCAAGATTTTTAGTGTGTGTTGCTGTCTGTATGTTCATCTACACCTTCATTTACCTAAAGGTTCCACTTTATGACGAGTCAGATGAGCAAAAATTCCGTGTCAAAAGAGCAGAGTGTGGTTTTTACCCAGATGAACTTTGCTCAGCTCTTTTTGTGGGGAAACCTGCAGCTTTTAGAATTGGAAACTTCTGTCAGAAGTCCTACCAGCCCAAAGCCCTCAGCTGCATTCAGAGTTCCTGCAGCTGCTCCACAGTCCTGAAGACTCTGCATTTTATCACCAGACCACTGTCAGAGGAAGAAGGAAATTTCTCCTTGGCGTACATTATTACAATTCACAAGGAGCTGGAAATGTTTGTGAGGCTGCTAAGAGCTATTTATATGCCTCAGAATATTTACTGCATCCACATTGATGAAAAGTCACCCAAAGATTATAAAACTGCTGTACAGAACATCGTTAACTGCTTTGAAAATATTTTTATTTCCTCCAAAAGAGAACACGTTGTTTATGCAGGGTTTTCAAGATTACAAGCTGATATTAATTGCATGAGAGACCTCGTTAATTCCAAAGTTCAGTGGAATTATGTTATTAATCTGTGTGGTCAAGATTACCCCCTGAAAACAAATAAAGAAATCATACAATATATAAAAAGTAAGTGGAATGGTAAAAATATCACTCCTGGGATAGTGCAGCCCCTGCATGTGAAGCACAGGACAGAGGTCAGCTACAGGGAGTATGTGCATTCTGGAGTGCCATACGTGTACCCAGCAAAGGTCAGAAAAGCTCAGCCCCCACATAACCTGACCATCTATTTTGGCAGTGCCTATTACATCCTCACCAAGGGCTTTGTGGAGTTCACACTGAGTGATGCCCGGGCTAAAGCTCTGCTGGAGTGGTCCAGGGACACCTACAGCCCTGATGAGCACTACTGGGTCACCCTCAATCGTTTACCTGGTAAGAGTTTGGCATTTCTGCCACAAATAAGCCCAGCAGGGCAGGGAGAGGCTGTGAGCTCGGAGCTGAACAGCTCTGAATTGTAGAAATAAAGTCATTTCTTCGGCTTTGCTGCTGCCCTTTTGAAAAGCCACATCTGGTGGCTGAGAAACAAAGCTTGATTGCAGGAAATTACTACTTCAGTGCAGACCAGGAGTTGGAAAAATTCTGCTTAAAAAGAAGTTTTTTGCTGCATGAAAGCTTTTGTTCTGAAGAAATTTTAAAAAGTGATAATACTGAGAATCATATCTGTTCTTATGACATAAATATCTGCAAATAAATACCTAATGTGACTGCAGTTAAGAAGTGTCCAGCAGTGAAAATTTTCCCTGTAATAAGTAGAAAAGAATCTTATCAGAGTCTTCTGTTTTTAAAGATGCTCCAGGGGCTACACCCAATGCAGGCTGGCAAGGAGACCTAAGAGCCATTAAATGGAAAGATCAAGAAGGGCTCTCACACAAAGGCTGCAAAGGTAATGTGAATTTTGATCATGAACTTAAATGTGATTCACTGGTGAGCACTAATTGGTGATTACATGTTATTTAAACCAGCTATTAAATGTGCCTCAGTGGTCATATATAATCTATTTTGGAAGTATTAAATAAAACAAGGCACCCTATAAATTACTGCACTATATCCAACTGAATAGATTTTGAGATATATGTTATATTCATTTATTAGTTACATATTTTATATATTTTGAGATGAGCACAGTATCCATACACTGCCAACCCTTCTTTCATCTAATTTCACTTTCAACCTAATTACCAATGCACTAATTTGTCTGATCAGTTCTCAGTGCAGGGGCTTTACCTGACAACGATTTTTGTCAGGTACTTCCACCAACATTGGCTTAAATCCCTTCAATCTGAACAACAATAAGAAAGAATAGTGCTGACCACATGGAAAGCATGCAGAAATAATTAAAATCCCTAAGAGTGCAAGCTGAGCCTGGGTGTGATTGAGCAGGGAATCCCAGGAGGAGCTCAGAACATCTGATGCCCAACTACAAGATTTTATTAAGCAGAGCAACACGGCAGGGAAGCAGCTGGATGTAACAAACATCTATTGATGTAAACCATAAACATTCTAAATGTCTTTATAATATTGTGGCATTATCCTCCAGCTTGATTTCTGTGCAGAAATCCAAAGGTGAAAAACTCTTTTTAAAAAACGCTTCCGTTCATCTTCCCGCTGCTGCCACACCTCTCCAATTTATCTCTGCAGGTCATTACGTCAGAGACATCTGCATTTATGGCCTGGGGGATCTGCAGTGGATTATTGAGTCCCCTCATCTGTTTGCCAACAAGTTTGAGGCTGCCAGGAACCCGCTGGCGCTGGAGTGCCTGGAGCGGCGGCTGCGGCTCAAGGTGCTGCGCCAGGCTCAGGTGCCCATCGAGCAGCACTGGCGCCTGCAGGAGCACAGCCACTTCAACATGCAGCTGGATGTGTGAGCTCAGCCCCCTCCCCAGCAGATGTGCAGCATCCTGGCAGGAAACAGCAGAAAATGTGGATATTTACAGCCACAGCTTCACTCCGTGCAGCGAGGGTAAAGCACAGTCCTGCACTGCCTAAATAAACGGGTTTTATTTATTCCGGCAGCGATGGGTTCATTCCCAAAGAATGTCTGAATTCAAGGGGGGAAGTTCATCATCCATTAAGTGACTGATTTAGCTGGAAAGTCAATATTCCTTGTGTTCACAGACAAAGCATGAAAATAATAAAATGGAAGCAGTGACTGAACAAAGACAAAATATGGAGAAATAACAAATTAAAGTCATGGCCACTGAATGTCTCATGAAATGTTTTGAATAATGAAGTTGATGCTAAAATTTCAGAGCTTGTACCTAAGTGACAACCAGTTTATGACACAGCCCATGCCACTGGTGGGGTGAGGGTTTGTTTTTGTTTCCCATGGCCAGCCACATCCCTAATTTCATTTTGTAGCATGGCAACATCACTGCTGCCCTTCCCAGGCTTTGCTCCTAGTAACAGAAGGATCCCGCAGCATGTGTTTGTCTCCAAGTCTCTGTTCTGAGTCTCTGCAGGAGTTTAGGGCAAGGAGACAGGGAAGATTTGAGGCTCAGTTTTCCTGTAATCTGAGCAAAAAGCCATTTTTCAAACATTTTTCCATCCCTGAATGAGAGAAGCAAAGAGCCTGCAGCAAGTGCAGTAACACCTGGACAACTCACTTGATTAAAAACTGCAAATTATAAATAGAAATCAAATAAATAAAAGTAAATAAATTTTAAAATTAGCAATTTCAATGCAATCTTCAATATGCACCCAAAACATCCCAGTTTTTACAAGAAAACTGGCTACAGATTGAGCCTATTCCCAAAAAAATCAAACGACCCAACTACAGGACATGAAAGTTCCTTGTTCCAAACTTATTCCCAGGTTGCTGGAACTTTACTCCTCATTTTCCCACAAATGTTTATTGGAAACATCATTTCTTGCAAATGAACTTTAACCTAAAGAAAGGCCATCTGGTCCCTATTTATTTATAAACTCAGCCCAGAGGCCTGTGCTCAGTTTCATGGATAATCCAGGACTTACCCTGTGGCTAAATATTGCTGGAGATACTTTTTTTAATGGAGGGAAATAAAGCTAAAAAAGAGAAGAAAAACAAAAGCCAGGCACATGTTCATGCTGAGCTTGTTGAAAGTCTCTCTCCAAACCATTACTGAAGCTAATTGGTGTCTGGCATGTACTAATCATAGCAATATTCATAATTAATTTCTCTCCAGTCCACTGTAGGGCACTGCCAGCATTTATCCACTCCATGATGTCTTTTAAAAGGGGAGTGGAAGGTTCCTTATTGCCATCATTGCAGCAAATCCAGTCTCCAGCTTTCACCCCTGGCACCACCACACAGAACAGTTGTAAATCATCTCCAAATGGAATTAAAATGAAAAATTCAATAGCCAGGCACTGTATATCATGGGCTCCTTTTGCAGAAATTGAACCAGGCAAAAAACCTGCACAAAAAGGCCTCTGAAAATACAATTTTGGTATGACTTGACTCATGTCAGCCTAGGAATTTCTTTGCAGCATGGCCGCCTTTGCTTAAAGGATTTTGGATTTGAAACAAAAGTTTAGGAAAATCATCGTAAAACCATTCTCAAGTAATAAGAAATAGTATTCAGCTCATTATTGTGATTACCATGACCACATCACCTTGAAACACACATGAAAAGCCTTCATAAATTCTGTGTTCTTATGTTAGAGTTGATCAATCAGACCTCAGCAAGTATTTGTTAATTTGGTGCCCTAAGAGCAGAAAGTGCCAAAGTGACCCTGGAACCACTGCTGCACACCCAGCTCTGGATCTGACAGCCACAGGCATGAATTCTGTTTCAGAAAGCTTCACATCTGAATTAAACCTGGGGTTAAGTGTTTGATATGGCACACAGCTTAATAGTTAGGGCACTAGTTCAAGTCTGTGTTTACTTGACTCTGAAACAGGTCCAAAATAAACTTTGAAGTGATCCAAGAAAGTCCATTTTAAATGTAATCTTGTCCTTAATTTTCAAAGTGACCCCCAGAAGGACTTCCAGCACCAATCCCATAACTCTATCCTGTCCCCACCCCACTCCTAGCATATTTTACATCCATAGGAACTTCTTAAGAGAGTCAGCTTCCAAATTAAAGCATCATTTCTAATGCTGCTAATTAGTGTGGACA
The DNA here is from genome assembly GCA_013400635.1 of Hypocryptadius cinnamomeus. Lineage (NCBI taxonomy): Eukaryota > Metazoa > Chordata > Aves > Passeriformes > Zosteropidae > Hypocryptadius > Hypocryptadius cinnamomeus. The sequence continues at coordinate 3,298 of VYZP01048596.1, read as the reverse complement.
TAAACAAACTGTGAGATACCACAAAGCACAGCAACCTCTTCCCTCTGCTCCTGTTCAGAAGAGTTCTACTCCCCTTCTTGATTCTGAAGGAGAACAGCAGCAGAATACACCCAAAAATCTGCCAAACCACTCTTTGACCTTACTCAGTGTGTTCTCTCAGCTGGTCACCATTGTCTTTGTGCATCAAAACCCAGCCATGAGAGGATGAGAGACTAAATATTGTATCCATTTAATTATTTCTAGAAGAATCTTTCTGAATATTGTGAAGAATTTCCAGCTGCATGCTAAATACTCAGGGAAAAATATGTGAGATTCATTTGGTTTTTATAAAATTAGCAGACTGGCCAAACCATGGACAAAACATCTCACTCCTGCATTTTATGCTCTGGTTACACCCATCCATCAACAAAAATTTAGATGCAAACAAAAAAACCTCATTAAAAATAAATGATTATCTGCCAAGAGGAAACAAAGCCATTAGGACAGAACAAAATGAGCACTGAAAGCAGCAATATAAGATTAAACCTTACAATATTCAACAATTTACCAAGACAAAAGTGTTTCCTTCCCAGGTCTTGTTTAATATAAATATACTCGATATTTTATCCAATATCAGGGTGTTCACAGAAATTAAGTAACTGCCCAAGTGGAGCAACTCTCACCACAAATCTTGCTGATAATGAAAGTAGTGATAGGAAAAAAAGGCTATTTGCTCATTTTATCATTGTCCTTAGCTACAAAAAAACCTTTACAATGAGATCAGCTATGTGAAATTGTCAGTATTTCCTACAATAATTTATAGAACTGCTGAGAATTCTACAAAGTTGGCCCCACCTGAAAATAAAAAAAAAAAGCAACGCCCAATGTCCTTCAAAAATACAAACCATAACCTGAACTTACAACCAGTTTAACCATAGAACAGGTAAAACACAATAAAACATAAGACATGTGCATTCAGGAAGAAAAAATCACCAATCAAACAAAACCCCCAAAACCAAACCAATCACCCTTTAAAAAACTGAAATTAGTACCAGATATTGGGAAAAAAGCAGTTACTGCAAAATAAGACTCTGAGAACAAAAATACTCATTTTTATAATTACTTAGAATAATTTTTTTAATTGAAAAGGCCATGAAGAAATACTTGAGGCCATCACAGAACAGAACTTTCACAAGTTCAGTTTCAATTTGCATACTGAGATTAAAAACTCCCTTTTTAGAGCAGTGAATGCAATTGTATAAACACACACACGGCCCAGCTGCTTCTACAGCTGGCAAAACTCACCTTGTGACAAACTTCTGCTTTAATTTCCTTGAGAGCACGCTCAGAGAACACACAGCCACAGTTTCTCAGGAAGCAAAACCTTCCAAAAAAAGACAACACACAATAATTTTAAGACATCTAGGAGAGATCTGTGCAGTGCTGGCAGGTCACAGCCCACCTTCTTTACAAGCTCTTGCACCTAATCAAACTATCAGCATAGTTAAGTGGGTAATTACTTTATTATTAATTTGCACAATGCAAAAAATGAATGAAAAGTATTGGCTACATTAAACCACAACAGGTATTTTGGTTTTTTATCTTGAGTATCTCCTGGCTAATCCCTCTCTGGAGGAAGAAATTCTTTGCAACCATTAAGCTGTGAACTCCTCCTCTTCTCATCCCTCAGGTGACAAAGAAGTTGCTGCTCTGTCCAAACCAGGCTGTGAGGAAATCCCCTGCCCCAGAGCAGTAAAATACAGATTTACTGCAGGGCTGGGACAGAGAATCCATCTCCAGTCTGATCCTAACAGAGGGAGAGACAGAATGTGAGGAAAGACTGGCAGAGCTGGGATTGTTCACCTGGGCAGGAGAAGCTCTGGGGTGAGCTCAGTGTGGCCTTGCAGGAGCTGCAGGAAAGATGGAGAGAGAGTTTGGACAAGGGATGGAGGGACAGGACACAGGGAATGGCTCCAAACTGACAGAAGGTAGGGATGGATGGAATATTGGGCAGGAATATTCTTGCCCAGAGCAGCTGTGGTTACCCCTGGATCCCTGGCAGTGCCCAAAGGTCAGGTGGGATGAAGCTTGGAGCCCCATGGGACAGGGGAAGGTGTCCCTGCCCATGGCAGGGGTGGCACTGGAGCAGCTTTAAGGTCCCTCCCAACCCAAATTAATCCATGATTCCANGACATTGAGGACCTGGAGCCTGTCCAGAGGGGACAACGAGGCTGGGGAGGGGCTGGGAACACAAACCCTGAGAGGAGCCACTGAGGGAGCTGGGGATGCTCAGCCTGGAGAGCTGTGGGTACACATTGAGGACCTGGAGCCTGTCCAGAGGGGACAACGAGGCTGGGGAGGGGCTGGGAACACAAACCCTGAGAGGAACCACTGAGGGACCTGGGGGTGCTCAGAAAAAGAGACTCAGGGGTGCCCTCATCACTCTGCACAGCTCCTGAAAGGTGCCTGTGCTCAGATGGGGCTGGGCTCTTTCTCCAGGAACTGACACAACCAGAGCACACAGCCTCCAGCTGCACCAAGGGAAATACAGGCTGGATAGCAGGAAGAAGTTTTTTACAGAAAGGTGATAAAGTTCTGGAATGTTCTGCCCGGGGAGGTGGTGCAGTCACCATCCCTGGGTGTGTTTAACAAAGCCTGCATGTGGCACTGGGTGCCAGGGTTTAGCTGAGGGGTTGGGGCTGGGCTGGACTCCGTGATCTGCAAGGTCTCTCCCAACCCAGTCACTCTGGGATTCTGTGAAACCTTAAGCTTTCCTCCCCGGGATTTCTGAGCCATGACAACAATCCTTAATATTTCTGCCATTGTGTTTTGTTGTTTAAACACTTTAATCCATAATCCAAGCAAATGAAGATTTTACAGCATGACTAAAATTTAATATCTTATTTTAACTTCTCACATTAAACACAACCTGTTTACCTTAATGCTCTTGATATGGGATGCAGATTCCATGGGGGTTTTATCAGGGGATTTGTCCAACAAATATTCAATGATGGCATCTTTGTTGTACAGCCTGTAACACAAAAATCCCAGTGGTTATATTGGGTTGCCATAGTGTTTTGTATGTATAATTTTATATTTATAATTGTAATGGATTTTATGCTTATATTTAATAAATTTTAATATAATATATAATATATTCTATAATTAATATATTACATTTAATTTTAATATATTTTGCATTTATATTATTTAATTTTGCATTTCTACTTTTATATTTATAGGTTTAATTGAGTATATATTTATCTATTTAATTAATTTTAATATACCAATATAATGTTATAATACATTTTATTATTGA
>VYZP01048592.1:0-26004 GCA_013400635.1 Hypocryptadius cinnamomeus | reverse complement strand
TGTGAGACTGTTTTACTGATAAGAAATAATCCACACCCGAGTCCGAACATGAAATACCCTCTCAAGTGCCTTCAATCCAGACCCAGAGAAACTGATGACTGGGACCCCCACACACTGACTTTTAGAGAAACCTCCTGTGTTTTAGTTTGTGTTCGTTGCAGCTTGCCCACAGTGCCTAGGCACTGCTGAAAAGAGCCTGGCTCCGTCTTCTTTACACCTTTCCTTCAGCTACTTACACGCATTGATAAGATTCCTCACTGAACCTTGTCTTCTCCAGGCTGAAGAGCCGCCGCTCTCTCAGTTTTTCCTAATATGAGAGATGCTCCAATCTCTCAACCATGTCAGGGGCCACCTTTGATGGACTAGCTACAGTATCACCAGGTCTCTGAACACTGGGCAGCCCAAAACTGACTGAGTGCACACTCATTCCCATTTGCTCTGGAATGGGGAAAAAAGAGAAAGAAGGCAAGAAAACTCATGGATCAAGATAAAGTGAAGCAAAGGATGTACCTGAGCAAAGAATGAAAAAAAAGGCACTTTTCTCTACTTCTTATTAACAGGCAGTTGTCCAGCCCCATCTGGGAAAGAAAGATCTCAATATTCACAATGGTTACCTGGAAAGAAACTGTAACCACATATGTACCCCCCCATCCTGTCCTTTCCTTGAGCTTTTATTGTGAGGGATGACATCATATGTAATGGGATAGGATGGGATGGGATGGGATGGGATGGGATGGGATAGGATGGGACAGTGTAAGATAGCCCTTTGGTCACTTTGGGTCCTGGTTTTGTCCCTTCTAGCCTTTCCCACTCCCAGCCTACTCATGTGGAATGCAGTGTGGGAGAAAGAGAAGACCTCGATGCTGCACAAGCACAGCTCAGTAACAGCCAAAACTCTTAACTGGTGTATTTTCAGCACTGTTTTAGGCACAAAGCCAAAATACAGCAGCATATGGGCTTCTCTGAAGGACATTGATGCTACCCAGACAAACCCAGCACCAGTTGTAAACGGAGAGACTTTTTACATGAACATTCTTGAAACAAAAGCATGAAATGAGTGAAGATAAACAAGAGAAGGGGGAGATATAACATGTTTATTACATAAATGAATGCACATTTTTCCTTAATATAAATCTGAATTCTGTGGGGTTGAGAACATTCTGGAATTGGACCTGATTGCAGCATGGAAAAAGACACAAACATCTAGAAAGGATAGTAGATCCTGAGAAAACTTACAAAAAAAAATTCTTCCTCCGAAGTCCTGCTTTTCATTCTGACCTTCACTTACCTATCTGATCTTAAAATCAAATGAGCTTATTAAAGTGCTTGCCTACACAAGAATATTCTCCTGGTACTTATGCTTGATTAGATATGACTGGGTACGTTCACAAATAAAATCTAGGTTCATGTTTACGTATTGCTGCTGGGAGCCTAAAAGTTCCTGACACAAATACAACCTCTGGAATTAGACATTTCAGTAGCAATCACAGGGAAATTTTGCAAACTGACCAGCCAGTTTTTTCCTTTTCACCCAAATTCTGATGACTAAGGGCAAGACCATCTAAGTCTCATCAAGAAACAGATGCAGGCTGAATCATCAACCCCATACTGATGCCACTGCATTTCCTTTTGCTTTCTTTTCTCTCCATTTTTATTCTTCTGAAGTCCTTTCTTCTAAGCTCAAAGCGTTTCTTTTACAGAGCATTGTGACACGGAACTCCTAGGAAGTGCACTTGTGATTCTTACCCAAAAAGTGCATTTCTGATTGCACTTTACAATGAATAGCTGGTTTAATATCACAATTTATAGAAGAACTATTCAGCAGGACACATTAAGACAGGTAAAGACCTAAACTAAACTGAATCGATGTGTGATTCAGAAATTTAAAACCAATTACAGCCTCTCTATATTAAAATCTGGTTCTTGGTCATTAAATGAAATATTTTACAGAGTCTGACGGAATTGATGGAATAATCTGTTATGAGCTGTGTATCATCTCATTTGTGACAGATTTATTTTCCACACCAGAAAAGTCTGGCTTGCAGATTATGGAATTCTTAATTTAGGAAACCTGAATGGAGAAGTGCCAAATATGAATTTCTGTTTTATGATTAATTAAAGAAAACTTGGTTGAATAAAATTAACTATCAGTTTTAAGGACATAAATATAAGACCATTACAAACACAAAAGCTTGCATTTTGTGAAACAGATTTCAGTGTTATACGTGAAAGTGTAAAAAAATTAGTGATCCTATAACTGAAGGCTATACCATCAGGAAAGCAGACAAAGAGACCAAAATATATTGATTTAAATTCTGGAGTTCCTATATTTTAATAACTGTATTTTCAAAACTTATTTATATGTATTTTGCATTCATTTATGTTTAAGAGTAAAATATTTTATTTTTCCATACCTTTTAATTGTCTATAACAGCACCAAATTTATAGCTACAATAATGATCACTTTGGGGACAGTTGTACATCCAAAACTACTAAATCAGGGATGCTACAATAACATTATTAAAACACATGTAATTGACATTTGTACATTTCCTTTTTTTCTCTCATTTATACATTTTGTAGGTATGTTTAATTTGAAATGTCTAAATATTTTGAAAACCACATAAATTCAAATAATTTTCCACAGCTTGCTCTCCTTTTTCTGGTTCTTATAAAGAATGAAGTTAAACTTTTATCTCTAAAATTAGCCTTGAACTAAAAATATTTCTTATAACTAGTGGTAAATTGTAAAAGTCAGAACTTCATTAGATGAAAAGTATCAGCACCAAAGAGGCAACAACTGTGCAGTCAGTAATTCATAAGGTTGTTGTCAATTATTTATGAAGTAATGTAAGAATAACAGTGGAGGGAGACAGAAATTAAAGCAAGATATTAGATTCCTCAAGTGAACAGAAAATTTTTCAATTTCTGCTCAGTGTACCACTGTTCTTTAGCTAAAAACTGTTAAAGAAACTTCCTCACAATAAATAACTTCCACTGTTAAAAGCTCTCTCTGATGCTGGAGATTTGGGTGAAGTAAATGCTCCTCTGACTCGGTACAAAGACAAAAGACACTTGAGTCAAACCTCTCCCTTTAATAATTCAAAGGTGTTCTCTTCTATTTAGAAACTGCTCTTTTCTTTTTCAAAATCTATCTTACAGGTAATGTTAAGGCTGTTTCTCTACATATTGCAGCTTTCTATGGAAGGTTATTTAACTCTTTTCCTGTTACTACTGTGAAATACTCATAAACAACCACTGCTACATGTAGAATGAAACACTATGTGTCTCCCATATAGATTCATCTATTTAAGAGGAATTCAAAATGGTACTTTTTGAGACTATTACAGGTGGATATGATTTATTCTGTTTTGATTGTAGTCTGCATCAATTCCTTCATGTAGGTCCAATAAATGCCTCTGTCTGGAAGGTCTGACACAGTGTAAGGGAGAATAATGAAATCGCATGTGGGAGCATGAGATCATTGCTCATAAAGTGAAATTTGCCTACTTATGGAATGAAAATAAACATGTAAGATTGGGTATCTATCTTTTTGTTTAGATCTATCAAGCTTTCAAATAACCAAATTCATATTTAATTGGAAATAATATGGATAGATAGTTGATGATAGTAATTACATACTGTCATAAATTCACAGTTGCACTCAAGTAGGATATGACATGCAATTGATATTTTATGAATATATTTTGCTGCCTCTGTGAAAAATTTTAAGGTTTGGTTCATTGTCAAACACTGGTCCTTACATGGTGGCCTCTGTGTTTGTGGAGTTGCAACCATTACACAACTCTGATATTGGTAGACCAGTTTAAGTATCAAAATATCAGCCTACAAACTCTGAATGTGGTAGGCATTCCTTTCCTCTTTATCTTTTCTGGTTTTCATTTATTACCTTTCTTTTAAATTTTGTAGTAATACTACGTGGAAAGGTTCCTTTGAGGCTACCAAATTGCAAGCATCTATCTTACAATTCAAAATTGTCCCTGCTGTTGTTCTTGACATCTTGATACGTGTCCCTCAGGGGTCTGTATTGGCACCAGTGATATTTAATATCTTCATTAATGACATGGACAGAGGGATTGAGTGCACCCTCAAAAAATTTGCAATGACACCAAGCTGAGTGGCGCAGATGACACTCCTGAACCATGAGATGCCATCCAAAGGGACCTGGACAGGCTTGAGAAGTGATCTTCGGGAATTTCATGTGGTTTAACAAAACCAAATATAGGGTGCTGCACCTGAGCTGGGACAACCCCCAGTATAAACACAAGCTGGGGGATGACCAGATCCAGAGCAGCCCTGCCAAGGAGGATTTGGTGATGCTGGTGGGTGAGAGGCAGGACAGGACCCAGCCATGGGCACTCAGCCCAGAGAGCCAAACGTGTCCTGGGCTGCATCCAGAGCACTGTGGGCAGCAGGGGAGGGAGGGGATTCTGCCCCTCTGCTCTGCTCTGATGAGACCCCACCTGCAGGGCTGCAGCCAGCTCTGGGGTCCCAGCACAGGAAGAACATGGACCTGTTAGAGGAGGGCCACCAAGTTGATTGGAGGAATGGAGCACCTCTCCTATGAGGAAAGGCTGAGAGAACTGGGATTGTTCAGCCTGGAAAAGAAAAGGCTTCAAGGTGACCTCATTGTGACCTTTCAGTACCTGAAAGGAACTTACAGGAAAGTTGGGGTGAGACAATTTACAAGAGCATGTAGTGACAAGACAAGAGGAATGGTGTCAGACTGAAAGAGTGTAGGTTTAGATTAGATTTTTCTCCTGTGGGGGTGGTGAGGCACTGAAACTTGTTGCCCAGAGAAGTTGTAGAAGCACCATCCCTGGAAGAGTTCAAGGCTAGGTTGGATGGGGCTCTGAGCAACCTGGTATAGTTGAAAGTGCTCCTACTCATTGCAGGGGGATTGGAACAAGATGATCTTCACTGTTCCCTCTCAACCCAAACCATTGTATGGTCTTATGGTTTGGCAGTCACATGATATTTAAAAAGATGTGTCAATGTGAAATGCAGTTTCTCTTTGTTAGTTTTCCTGTTCAAGACTAGTAGTTCATGTTACAAAAGAAATAAATTAAAAAATGTAGACCTGAAAATGCTCAAAAATGGAGGAGAAATATTAAGTTCAATGTCTGTACTGCAGCTGAGGTGTAGAGATTTCCTTTTAAAATTTCTAAGTTGTATATATATGAGAAAAAAACTCTCTGCATTCATTTGTGGGATATGGAAAGATGAGTTTGAGCATCCGGAGTTAACTATCTACATTGTTGTTCCTCACATGAGGGTTTTTTCACGCTTGAGCTCCTGTTTTAATTTGGGTTTAAGAAAAGGTACCAAATTAATTAAGCAGCAGCATAATATATCCCTTGAAGACATGGGGCAAGTTGAATACTTCCATAGACATTCCTAGGGCAGCAATTGCTGCTAATGAACCTTGAGCTAAAGAAACCTGATAAATACCATGGCAAAGTAATTTCTTTCCACTAGGGAATTATTTATACCTCCTGTCTGCTCTGTGACCATCACAGAAGTAAAAAAAAAAAAAAAAGCAAAAGGAAAATATAGATACTGAAATTTCTTACATGTTTTTCTTACAAGTTCTTTTTCTGGAATATAAGCAGCTATCCCAGGATATACTGTTATATATCCAGGATTCCTGCCTACTTTATAGTAGTTAATAGGAAAAAGTCAGAGTTGTATTTATAATTGGCTCAGATCCTTACAAGATCTTTTGAACTTTTGGAACTCAAATATTAGAGACCATCTCTGCAAAAGGATAAAATTTCAAAATCTACCAGCAGATTATTAATAGCAACAGACTAATTAGAGATGGAACAATTAAATTTCTTTTTATTAGGCTGTATTAACTGTTAGCATGGAGAAGCCACCAGGTGAAACTGTCTCTTACTAAATCTTTTGTATTTTTCTGAAGTGATTCTTCCATATTTTAAAATTAATCTGATGGAGATTAAGAAGAGCCATGTTAAACTTGTAAGTGAACAGTCTCTCTTTCTTTGCAGTAAGGATATCATTGGGTCTTCTACAAAATTACCAGAACTTTTCTGCCCTTAGAATATGGCTAGGTAGCCTATTCTCAAGAATTCAGCTGATTTCAGTTATCAAATTCAGTGTCATGCTTTCTTGCTAGTTTTCACTAAAGCAATTTTCACATTACATGTTTAATTTACTTTGAAGCCTGCCTGGGCTAATACAATGTTTGGTATTAATGGTTAGAGGCTCCATCTCCCATTGATCTCATGAATTAATAATTTCAAGTTTTCTGTTCACACTGTAATTCACGTAGAAAGGTAAGAATGTTTTTTGAACCACAAATAAGTGTACTGCTGCTTGCTTTTTTAATTGGATTGTATTCAGAGCTGGTGTACCACTACAGAATAGCTCTAGGAACAATGATAAGCTTTTGCCCCTCATTACTCAGAAAATATGTACATGTTCATTTCTGACAGGTTGTACTATATAAAACATAGAGTTTCAAATCATCTGACAGGCAATCTAACAACTACCATGCCAGGACCATGTGCCAGTTCTCAGGAATACCAATATTTACTGTTCAAAAATCACTTTCAGTGTGTAGAGAATGACCAGCAGCATAAAAGCTTTCAGTTGCCGTCCACTGATTTTTCCACTCCATTTTTCTTCCAGAGACAGTGACTTAGTAATATTGAGTGAAGATTATAGATATTATGGCAGGCAAAGCTGATAATTTACAGCTTTGAGTTTTACTTTGGAAATAAAAGTAAATAAAACCATTTTAAAATTTTTCTCCCTTTTTTTAATATCACAGGAAATGATTCAGCTGCTCCTGAACCAGCTCCCAGAAACTGTCAGGTCCAGTGCTCCATCTCCTCTGCTGGGAGTTTCCATGGCAACATCCTCAGCTGAACTAAAAGGAATTACAGATAGATATTTATTTATTTTTTCCCCTTGGCTCCCCCCTTCTCCTCCTCTCTGTGCCAGTTCAGAAAAAGTGTTGCTCTCTAATCTTTGGGGCACTGAGAATTTCCATTGAGTCGCCCAGCTACATTTCCTCTGTTTGTTGCATTTGAAAAGTCTGTCCTAGTTCTACTCTGTCTCTTGGGTGTCTGATTTATGACATCAAACCAGAAAAAAAAGGCAAGAGAGACTTTCAAGAGTGGAAGTTCTTGTTGGGGGGAAGATGCTAGCCCAGAGCTGTCTTCAGTTTTGGGGCTTGAAAAACAGCATATTCAACAACAGCTTTTTTCTTCTTTGACTGCCATTTTCCAAGGAGTGTGGATATAATCCTTAAAGATAAGACATCACACATGAACAGTGGCATCTAGAACCATGACTGCAGAATATTTGCAGATGCTTGGATTTGTGTCAGTGAATTGTGCTCTTATGAGATTGGTGGTTGCTTTGGCCATATTTGGCAGCTGATAAAGGCTTATAACTACAGCAATTATCTGTGAGAAAATGACCTAGACCTAAGTTAATTTAAAAAAAAAAAATTGCAAAAAATATCATCCAACTGTCACTCAAGAATTAATTAACTTTTTTTTTTTTTTTTCCCCAGCATGCAGGCCTACTGGAAAGAAAAGCACAGTGACAGGCATATAACACCCAACTTTTGCTCAGGCTGTAATTCCAATGAGAGCATAAATGCTGGGTGCCCTTGCACAAAAATGGAACCAGTTGCTCATGGTGGCCCTGCTGCCAGCTGTGGTGAAATCCAGGAGTATCCTCTGCATACACACTCGGCTTTGAAGAGATCCAGTAAGAACACAAGCATGGCCCAGACCCTGGAGAGGACCAAAGCTACCTGTGTCCATGTTGTGAGAACAGAAAATTATCCTCTTTCTCTCATTTTGGCGCAGGGTGTTTTCAGTCCTGCAGTGGACTTAAGATTTCTGCTCTGCCCCTGGGCCGGGGTTTACTTCAAGATGGCATTTGAAGATGTGAGGACAGATTGCCAAGACGTGGATATGGAGATGCTTAAGCCATGATCCGTCCTTCAGAGAGCTGGAATGTGTTCCCAGGTTCCTGCAGTGTGGTCTGGGACAACAGCAGGGACCATATTTTGCTGAATCTACTCTGTGCTAAAAATGAGGGTGATTCAGGCTTGTGTTTCTGAGAATTTAATTACTTGGATGGAAGGAGAGGTTATGCAAGAAGTAGGCCGTAACTCTTACATCAATTCCTGAGACCCAGAGTTTAGTTTTAAAAATTATAGAACAAATAGGAAAGCAGAGTATCATCAGTACTGTCCCATCCTCCTCCACAATGTTTCTCAGTGATGATGCTTCAGGTAGCTGTTTTCACTGTCCCATTGGGTGCTCAGACGTAACTCTCACATCCCCCACAGATTCTGTGTAGTATAGGGATGTCAGCAACAACCTTTGCTGATCTCAGCCTCCAACAGACATGAATCCAAGCACATATATTCATTTTTAAATTGCTGACCTACAAAGCAATTTAAGAAGACAGAGCCTGGAAAAGATAAATGAAGAATTTTGTAATATATATTAGAAATAGCAAAAAAAGTATATAATCAAAGTGGTAGCATCTACAAGACAGACTGTATTAATAGTTTTTGTAGAAATTTTAATACTTTCAACTTAAAAGTATACCTGAAATGGGACTACAGGAACCGTATGAAATAAACTAATTTGTTGGTTTTGTTATTTTAAGAACTCTTCCTGAAACTTTGGTAAGGTCTGGGATTGCATTCATCCCTAGAAAAGAGCTTCTGCCATCATTTGTTACTTCAACGGACAGTATGCCTCTCCTCTTTACCTTCCTAAAACCAGTGAGAACCTGGCTTGGAAGCAAGCCTACAGCAGATACCAGAATCCAGAGCTCTCAGCTGAATCCTGGAAATTTGTGAGAAGAATTTCTCTGTCACTGTTACAAGGAATGAAGAAAATTTTTTTGTAAAATGAATGAAAACAATTATTGATTTAAATGTTTCAGAAATTCTGAAATAAGTAGGAATATTTAAGTATTTTCTTGCAGCAGAAGCATTCAGTAAATCAAATATGTGTATCCAGTGCATACTATAGCTTAGCTGTTTATCTTCAAACTACATAATTATGATCATTAATAATCTTAAATTCAGACTGTCTCTTTCTTCAAAGGTGTGATAAAACAGCTCTATAGTCCAAGTTTTGCTCTTGGTTAAAAAAAAGGTGAACGTGTCCCTGCCCTGATCCTGCTTTGAGCATCTTAAAAATCTCCCTTGTTTCTTTCATTCCATTTATTTGCTGACCAAAGTAATCATGCCTTCAAAATCCTGTACAGTAGTTTTTGTATTACTGTTCAGGCTTTGTCTTTTAACCTAATTATCAAGTGAAAAACTGGTATAATCTCTCATAGCAAACAGTTTGCTTTTTAATTATGAAGAAGCCTGTCACCTAACAAACAGTTTCACAGGTGAAGGGTCTCCTCTGATCCTCCACTGACTCAAAGTTCTGTCTGTTCCCATTCCAGTTAAAGAGAGCTCTTGGAATGATACAGCACGTGGAGGTTTTCCCCTTCCCTTGACAAATGTTGTGGAACAAAGACCTGCTGTGGTAAGAAGATTAAAAAATAATGATGTGATGATAAAACAGATGCTGGCAGTGCAATAAAGATCTCATGTACTCTAGATCACCAATAACAATGATGTATGTCTGTGTGATAGGAACATCTCACCATCCTATGTCAAACATTCTGCTTGTCTCATAGTGCATATAATCAAAATTTTGTTTCTCCCACATAGTACACTTGAATTTCTTATACTATTCATGTATGAGCACTAACTGGAATGAGTAAAATACTTTCACACAGTAATAAAACTAATGAATCGTGCAGTAAGGTTTAGGTACAAGAGTTTAGGCACACTAGCAAGTTAATGTGTATCAGCTGTTTCATTTGTGAAAAAATACACAATTAACAGTCTATACAAATTGAAGTCTTTTTTACAGATTACCATAAAATATGTTAATTGAACTTTTTCAATAAAAACTATTTGATAGACTTTTTTTTTTCTTAAAAAAACATATTTTCAACTTCTTTTTTTAAGAAGCTCTGAAATTAATCTAAAGTCTAAAATTTCTTTGAGTATTACCCTGAATTTCCTTAGGTAACATTTTAATAGGAATTTCTTGTTTTACTAGTGTTAGTAAATACAGCATTTCCAGAACAAACATATTGCTCTTTCCAACACCTAGCCCCTGCTTCTGCATGTAACATGCTGCATTCCTACTTCCATTGGTTTATTTTGAAGAGTGTTGCCTTAAGCATTTTGTGCTTTCAGTAAAGGCAATCCTGCATTTTCACTCATATGGTTATTTGTAACAAAAACTATATGGTTCACTCATATAGTTTTTGTTTAAGATCTCTCTGTATATAACCTGCAATGTATTTAGCGGCATCAAGTACTGAGGTTTGACTTTCTATAGCATGTCACAGGGAATTTAGATGGTGAATGAATCCAAATGCTTATGAACTGAGTTTATCCATCCTATTATTAAGTAGAAACAGTCCTTTTAAATAGAAACTTAAATAGTACTTTTATTCCTAAATTGCCTTGCTTTAAATTAATTTTTTAAAATAAAACAAATGAAAACAATTTATTAACACAAGACTGCAGAAAATGTGAACATATATTGGGCATAAAAGGAACATCTCACTAACAGATCAAGAAAAATATTTCATAATTGCATTTTTGCTAGTGATGTTTTTATATTTATGCAAAACAATAAATGTTCTACTTTTTCTTTTATTATTTGTAATATTTTTCTCTCCAAAAGAAGAGTTAAATTAACTTACCGTTAAAGATTAAATTAACTTTTACTGTTATTTTTGATTCCTGGAGAAAATTATAAGTGAGGTGTTTCTTCCCTAAAATTTATGTCTAGGCTATCTTCTACTTGTAGATTTACAATGCTTCATGTCTTTTTCAGCTTTACTGGAACAGCTTAATATTTTATGCAGCTGAATCTTGTGTACTGCTACTTTTATTCTTCCTCTTTGAAATTATTAAAGGTTTTATCATTATTACATACCTCTGGGCTTGCTCCAAGGCCTGTAGTTACCAACTGAAATATTCTCTGCTGCAAATATATTTTTTCATGCTGTAAATTGATTCTTCAGGCATGAAAAATCATGTGGCTGAAACAAACTAAGCAGATTCTTGAGTACCTTTAAAACCAAAAATAAAACCTTAATAATCTGTGTCTGGTTTGTGCCATACAAAATAGATCAGAAATTCATTTCACAGCAAAAGTGTTATAAAACTAATATATAAAGAGATGATAATGAGGCCATGTTACTGTTAGTGCCCAATTCATTTATTCTACTCATGGATTTTTGGCTAGTTTAATCCTCTTCCTGGGACTGGGTTTGGGTTTTGGTGAGCAAGGGGTGAGTTTCTTCAGCTGCTTCCTGCCTTTACTTTCCCCATACACCCAGAATACACAATGGGCTTTTTCTTGGCCTCTAGTCAAAAGGTGTCATCAGGCTGCTCACAAAACCCTCATACTTTGTTTTTGTACTTTGTACAATTACTTTTCCATAACTTGCAAGTGAACACTGCTTTTCAGTGTCAGAGAAGCATATCTGCTATTAGGGGCTTGATTGATGAAGGTGGTTTACATTATATACATGGCTTTCCCATGCATACACATGCAGTGTTGAACAGGCTTTTTTTCAAGCTCTTGAAAATTTTAAGCTTTATCTTTTCGAGTAGGTACTAATATGGTACTGCATCAATACTGACATTATTTTTTCTGCAGACAGAAAACTGCAAGTAAGTATGCCTAAACTGGTAACTCTTTAAAGCCAGGGGTGGTCTACTTTATTTCTTGTATGACATCTAATAGAATATTGTCTTTGTTTCTTGTATGGGACTGAAGAAGCCAATAGCTTTCATATTAGAAATCACTAATTGTAAATGTGGACTTAAGTGTGTATTGGCAAAGTATTGCAAGCCTGCAGTCTTACATTAAGGGGTGTAAAGAAAAAAATGGAATCAAGGCTTTTTTATTCTCATATTTATAATGAAATATTCATATTCTATTTCTTTTCTTGTCATTTTATAGTAAAATAAAAGAACTTTTAAAAATAACTAAGGAGCATTTTTAAGATCTCCAAGCCTCTTCTCACAAAGGGAATGGTGAAATGTTCTGGAGGGATATTATGAAGTATAATTAGGCATTTGATTTTTAGCATGAAATCTGAAAATTATGGCATTCAGAGAAAAAAAGACAACAGCACATACGTGATGTGACCATTGTTCTCCTCATTGATAGGCAAAATCTTCTAAATCTTGTGGCTAAAATGCTATTCATTTTCTAAAGAGTGTGCCTCTGTTACCAGTACATGTCTCAGCATGTCTCTGGTACCATAGCAGTTTGGAGCACAGGATTACTTGTAAAAGGATATTTTAAACAGTTGTTAAAAAGACCTATTGAACAGTTGTCTCTGGGATTGGCATGAGTCTACCATGTGCAGAGCCAAAAAAGTAAGATATGAGGAGAAAAAAAAAGTGCTGTATTATAAAAAGCATTTAAAAGTCACCAGTGAAGGTATGTCTTGAGTACTGAGAGCACATGGGTAAACAAAGGACTAACATCTACCAGAAAGCTGAAGAGGTAGTAGCAATATTCTCTCTGTGATCTATTTAATGGGATGGCTTTTATTAAAGAGTGATGGGGAAAAATAGCGTAGAAAATACAAACCATTTCAACAGCGTCACGAAAGAATATTCAAGTTAGAGTGCTAAAGCTTTAAGGATGATGTTTCCTTGCCTGTTGCATGCAGGTGCAATTCCCTTAACACTAAATATAATTAATGGTATGAGTTAACAGCAGAAAGGTCCCTGAAAGAATCATAGATTTTGGTAGTGAAGTGAAAATTACTTAACTCTTGACTCACAGGAGACAGTGGGTTATGTCAAATGATGTTGATTCATTGTTTCTAATGCCAATTAGCAATTTTTTAATGGCAAACTTACAAAAGAAACTAAATGAATTGCTTTCTTAATGCAGCAATATCTTTCATTAACAATGAACAGCTGATATTACTGGAGGCAGAAGCAATAATTTGTAACAAATTAAAGTATTCTACAATACTGTGGAATTTTAGCTGTATAATTTAACTTAGGCAAATTATTAACGCTATTAAATTGTTAGAAATAAGCCATGTGAGAATGAGTTACAGATTTCAAACATGGATTCATTCAGACCTGAATGGAAGTGTTAAAATGAAGATCAATCCTGAACTGTAGGAAAATGAGTTGTGCAGCACTGTACAAGTGCTCAATTTGGGATATTTAGCAGAGTTTAATTTAGAAAGGGATTTGAAAACTTGTTGCTTTCTAATACGAATACCGGAGAGAAATGACTCAGGATATGAAGGTCCCATTTCTAATACTGTCACTAATTGTTCTTAATAAATCTCTTGTCTGAATTCCTTCTTTTCTGTGATATTCATATACCACTTGTGGTGCCAATGTAATGGTATTAAAACCATTCAAAACCAATAGTGCTGTCTGTTGCTGGAAACAGATGAGTCCTAGCAAATATGCCCATCAGCTGGGTATGACCTGGGTATACTGAAATCTCCCATATTGTGTAGAGGATGGGACCCCTACTCTCTTCTGAAAAAGTCCAATTGAACCATAAAAGGTATTTACTAAAACTTCATACACAGCTTTGGTAAAAGATTTTTATGTTGGGGCCTGTTTCCAGAGCCAGAGACCTGTATTTATTGGATGTTACTCAGTGTAGAAAGCTATATAAATATATATAAAATTATGTAAGATATATATTTATATAAAACATATAAATATATACAAATGCATGCACAGCCCCACATGTGTGTACATGCACATACATCGGCCCTGCATTAGTGGTGAAGTCCATTTAAATAAATGCTACTGAATGCATCTGTAGCCAAGTAGTCTTTAGCAAGTCAGCCTTCCAATTTGTCCTGACCACTTTTTAAATTTGTCTTATTTTACTTTCTGCAGCAATTATTAACATTTCCTCACATTTACTCATCATTATTATCTTTTGCTGACTACTAATTTCAGCTTTAGAAAGAGTTTCCTAAGACAAGTTAATTGATCTTTCTATCCTCAAGGAGGCAGTAATTGATACTTTTAAGGGTTGCTCTTTTTCTGCATAAGAGGGTCTCTTCCATATGTGTATATGCACAAAATTTGCTTATAATGTCCCAGAAATCAGCTTATCATTCTGTTATGAAAGAAAGGTGGTTTGGTGTCTCTTTTTCTACACAGCCAAGATATGTATCACACATGCATAGGGAACAAAAGGTCCCTGTATCATTGCAAAGCAATTCTTAACAGTAGTTTACAATTTAAAACTATCTACCAGGGGTTTTAACACAGGTCTCAATTTTCTCCTTCAACCAGTTTGTATTCTACCATTCAGCCAGTTTGTGTTAGTGTGTCTGCAGAGGCACTTCAAATTGTGTGGAGACCAAAATATTCAAAACTGTGTAAACTGAACGAGCAGTTCAAAGGAAATATTTTCACTCACTTTTTGATACAAATGTAGATTGTACAAGAGCAGTCCCCAACAAATAAATTCAATGTTAATTCATATGTTGATGTGGTTTCTAATTGTCATTTCAAGAAAGACTGTGTTGAAATAAACCATGTTGGAGTGACAAAAGCTTGACTAAATTCAATTGAGCACATAGGTAGGAAAGAAATATCCACAGCTTCTTGACCAAATAGAAAGTTGATTTCCTTCATGCATTCCTCTATATGTTTCGGCATATGAAATTCAAAACATGGTAATTAGAGTTCTTTTCTGCTGGAAAAGCATCACTATGAAAATGAAGTTCTTGCCAGCTATTTAATACCAGTTTTTCAAAAGCCAGAGATACCTGATGGCTTCAAATCCTTCTAAAGACACACAAAGCTGATGGAGTTTATTGTAGATTTGGCTATTAACATGTTAATATTTCAGGTGCTTTCATAGTTTGTAAAATTTAGTCCCAATCATTATGCAAGAAATACATGCCAAAGTTTTGGTGCTTATGTCTCCTGTGTATTGCTCAGTTTGTTAGGAAACTATCACTGAAGTGAAAAAAGTGCACACAACTCTTTTTTTGCATAGCACAATAACAAAAAAAAAGAGCTAATTTTCTAATTTGGAGGTAAGAGATATTCTAATCAGAAGGTGATGAGAGAAACACAGACTTTCCCAAAAGACAATAACTATTTCATGAAAAGCCAGCCAATCTAGTCCTGTGAAATTCTGCATATTCTAGCTTGGTCTGGCATAAGTTATTTCACTCCTGCTTTGTCTCTGAGAGGGAGAGATAGTTTTGCAGATTAAAACCATAGCCTCTAGTCTACCGGGACCAATCAGCTAATTTATGTTTAAATTGTTGCAAGAAATTGAATTAAATATCCAGTATCCTAGTAAGCACGTTTAATACTGTCAAAGAGCTATTTTTAGCCCTGGAGGCATGTAATTACTAGCTCTGGTCCATAAGGGAATTTCATCCTGAGAGATTTGCATTATATTTCAGAAGGATCCTCTCTGCTAGTGGCAGTGGATACATCCTAAACAACATTCAGCTTCTTGCCAATGGGATACTGAGGTTTCCAGAGAGTGGAAATTCATATCACTGACATGTTGACATAGGACAGCCCATTTATACCAGGATACTGTTATATTACTCTTGCAGCTACTTGTTATTTCTGCTTTCCTAATAGTAAGAAAAATAAATAACTCATAGAAAGCTCTACCATGAATAAGATTCAAGCAATAAAAATTCCATCCAGCTCTGTCAGTCATTCAACTCTTTGCAGTATCAGTGTGTCTAGCTTATTAATGAAATAGATTTTTGTTTGAGAATGGCTGATTCCCCATAAAGTTACAGAAATATGCTAAAAGCAGCACTCTTTTTCACAGAAAACTATTGCTATTATTTATTTCTTCAACATCAAAGTGAGGAAAATAGAGGTTTTTTTCACTGTTATTGTGAAGTACTTTCCATATTTTAAAAAGCTGGTCTGGTTTAAACATAAATAATTTTCCTCTATTGATTTTTTTTCCAATTGGGCAACTCATGGATAGCACAACTCTCCAGGTTCAAAATTTACAGCTGACACCTGCTTTAATTTCCTTCCTGCTTCCCTCATCAAAAGTACCATGACAAATAAGATTGATGAAAATACTTATGAGCATTTTTAAATACAAAATTTCACTGTTAAATGAAAGTTATTTAACCTTTTGTGCTTAATTATCTATGTGGCCATCAAGCTAATATTCTGAGCACATATTTTAAACTGCAATTTGTGTAATTAAAAGGAAATATATACATAGTATTTTTTTCTTCCACCAATAATGAATTTTTTCCTCTTGTGTAAAATTAAATTACTTTTCTCCAATAGTACCACAATGTATTTTGTCTTCTATGCCTACACACTTAAATTTTTTGCCTCATTTAGCACTTAAAAGACAGGGAAGCTGAGGAAAAAAAAGAGGAAATACAAAGTCCAATATGATACAGGTGAGCACTTAAGATCAAATGATTTCAGGTAATATAGATCCAATCTGGTGTCAACATACAGAAAAGTGTAATCCAAAGCATAATAAACTTTGCTTATCTACACACCTCTGAATGAACACTCTTATCATGGTTCTAGGAGTAATAATTTTGCATTAGAAGAATTGCTTTCCACTATACCTTGAGGCAATATTTGTCCTCAGCTGTATACAAACGCAGAGTTTTGAAGAGCTGCTTAGGACAACCATCCTGCTGAGCACCCCCAGTTATCAGAGGGGCAAAATGGTCTGGCTTAAGATAAACCATCATGATAATACTCTTTCACCTGTTTAGTAACAGAGCATGAAGAACAATCTTAAATATATTTAAAGTCTAATTCTGTCTCTGAAATTCAGGCTGGGAAAGTGTTTTAAAACAGATGCATTACAAGCACCGTGCAAAAGATGACAAAATGCCTGACAGTACTCTGGGAGTGCTGTATGCCATCAGGGGAATTAAGGACCTACAGTCAATAGCTGGAACACACACAGCTCTTCTCTTCACGTGCATCAGATACAAGCAGAGGACATGCCACTGATGTTAACAAAGGAAGATGAAGTATACTTCCATTAAAAAAAAATCTTCAAAGTTAGAGATCCTTAAATTACCCTATTCTACCTCCTTGCTTTTTAAAAGTAATGAATGCTAGTCGGTTGCCATATATGCTATATTCTCTATGTACCTGGGAACTATCTGTTTTTTTATAACAGTGACAGCTTCACTGGCAAGAAAATCCATCTACACAAATAGATATTATTAGGTTGTTGTTTTTACAGTCATGTTTGCCATTATTTCTTCTTAATTCTGTTCCTTCTAATTTAATGTTCCATTGAGTGCATGCTATTTCCTTGTCTAAAAAAAAAAAATCACAATTAGTGTATCTGAATGGCAAGATGGCATTTCTTTGCCTGAGAATGATAAATACATTGTTGCTAGGAAACAGTTTCCAAAGACAAATTTTTTGAAGGACAGCAATTATATGCATTTTTAAAATGTCCCAACTATAATCTCAAAGCAATGCAAAAACAGAAAGTTCCCTTATGGGATGGAAAAACTCTGTAGGCAGAGACAGCTAGTTAGCAACCTGTTTAACTAGATAACCCTTTTATTACATATCCTCATTTTACCCTCTTCCTATACCATGTAAAACATACCTTTCTGAGAGTATAATTCATGCAGTATTCAAGCATGATTGTAGCTCCCAGTTTCCTGGCATATAATCTGATCTTCAAAAACATTGTCCATAAGAATAAAAACAAGTTAGCTGAGAAATGGGCATAGTCTTGGGCTCTGGTACCTCCTGGGCCACAGCTGGGGCCCCCCGGGAGTGCTGGCAGACGTGTGGGGGGCAGCTGGGTGTTGCTCTGGTCCAGAGGGTTTTCCAGATGCCTTGCTATCCCATCTGGGGTGCGAGAACTGATGCCTTGAGAGGCTGACCTGGAGCAGAGACTAGGCAGAGCTGAAGGAATAAAGTAGGCATTAATTAAAAAGCCTGAATGGATACACCTTGGGCAGTAGAAGAGCCTGACCAGGACAGCATCCAAGATGGACCCAAAATGGTCACAAAGTGGACGACTGGTCACGAGGTTTTACACTTGTATAAGTTTTGGTCCATTTGCGTATTGAGCTTAATTATAGCTTCAGGTTATGAAGTTCCACCCCTCTTGTTTTCTCTCTTCAGTCCACCATTGTTTATACTTTTTGGGCCTGAAGCTTGTAACAGTTGTCCTTGGTCTCAAGCTGGAAAAGGATTTTTTTGTCTAATTACCCTATGAAGAGGGCTTATTAACACTTAATGTGAAGCTCAGAGCTATACACCCAGGCAGCACAGAATCTAAAAAATAAGAAAGCTAGCACTTAAGGCATCATGACCCTCCCTCAAAAGTACTGATTTGCATATTTGATGTATATGTATGTAAAGAGTGGATAAGTCTGTTTGGAAAGTCTCAGTAATGTGCCATCATGGTAGCCTCAGTAAATGCTGTGTGAGGTGACAGCTGCACTGAAATTATTGATACTAGAAATGTTTCTGTATGGCCCAGCTGCCAAATATGTGAGATTTTTATTTCCCTTTAAGTGTCCTTTTATTTTCCTCTACAATGTCTTCTAGATTACACTGATTTGAGAAGACCAAATGCTACTGTGCCTGAACTTGGCAGAATATTCTTTTGGGCATAACTTTAGAGAATTCACTGTTCTGCCCCTGGCCAGAGGCCCTCTTGTCCAGTCTGGGATCTCCCCACACTATAGGCTCCAGGCAAGGTGAAACCACCACATATTCCCCAGGGAAGCAGTCACACTCAGCTCACAGTCCCAGTTTTCTTTTCACAGCAATCCCTTGTACATACCTTCCCCACCAGGCTGTCCTTTGCTCTGAGACATCCTCTGTATTAACACCCAGGCTGCATTTCAGAAGCATCTGTAAGAAAAACCCCAAACCTGCTCCATCTGCTGCCCCTGTTCTGTTTCAGGGACAGTATTTTGCAGCAGCTGTTTTCTGATGAGAGGTTCAGGCACAGCCATGGGAGGCAAATAAACCCTCGGACACCTGCAATGACCATGGCCAGTAGAGGATGTATCCTTCATTAGGCAGATGGGAACTCTGGACTCAAGACAATTTTGGCGCAGAAAAAGAGAGTGCCTGTTAGCTCAGAACATAAAATTACATATATGCATAGAATTTGGCAGTAGCACCCTAATTATTGATTGATATTCTCAAGTAACATAAATAAATACTTAGCAGTCTGGCCAGTATTCAGGTTCCTCTGACTGCTTCATTTACCAACATCCAGATTAGATTTTCCAGTCTGTCCTGCAAAACTGCATTTTGCTTTACCAGAGAAAGTTGTTTACAGAAGATAACTAATTCACACAGGTAGTGAAAGTCTATCAGGAGGCAAAAAGAATGAGGTAAAGGCTCTGAAATCAGAGCTCAAGGGATGCTTGGTTGAACAAGAAAAATGCTGCTGAGAGACTCTAGCTGTGCAGGTGCATGAGACAAGGTATCTATGTAATGATAATTTCTTTTTCATGGAAGAGTAATTCTAACACTCCTTTGGTCCTTACAATGGAAATGAGTTTGGGGGTTTTTTTTAAATGTGAAGATTTCGTTACTTTCTTTATGTAAACTTTCAAATTTAATCAAATTTCCGTTATGATTACAAGAATTTGGAATATACTATAAAATACAAAAAAGTGCAAAATATATGTAGGCAGAGAAAACATGTATAGTGTTATCATTAATGAATACAATTTTGCAGATGCATCACTGAATTCAGGACTTCCTTTGCATGAAATGTTTCTCACTTCAGAATTTTTGATCCAAGGTAAAGAAACAATAGCAACACGAAGCTGCCCAGACAATGACTATGCAATTTTTCATTCCAATACATTTAAATTGAAGTATTTGTTACCATTTAAGACTAATTTAAGTACAGAATCATAGAACCATAGAATCTCTGAGGTTAGACAGGACTTCCAAGATGATCGAGTCCAGCCTTTGACTGGACATCACCATGCCATGAATCTCATACTATTTGCCTCAGCCCATTGATCCAGCCTGTCCAGGTCCCTCTGCAGAGTCTTCCCTGCAGTGGAACAGCACTCCCACCCAACTTAGTGTCATCTGCAAATCTACGAAGGGTGCACTCGATCTCCTCAACCAAATGATCTTTAAAGATAAAGTCCTATTGCAAGTTGTCCTTGTTATACAGAGGCAGGAGTTCCCGAATACACAAACTGAGAAGCATATTTTTCTGATTTTAAAGTTTTGTATTTTTACAATAAATAAGAATCAGCTGTACTGTAACTGCATTTATGTCTGCAATATACACTAGCATTAAAACAAAATGGGCAGGATGACCAAAATGAAATATGCTTAAATAGCTCAGAATGTAATAGTGATTCCTAAGTTATATCTCTGGGCCTGTAAACTAATGGCCAAATAAAAAAAATGCCATAAGTATCCAAGTTGACAAGTACAGTCCGAAAAGGCTTCACTAGCTGTTTAGTTAGGGAGATCATTCAACTAATAAAATCTAAAAGTTTTGATTTTAGGATCCTGCAGATTTTCAGCCCCAGAAACTGCTGTATCAGGTATTTCAGGTATGTCAGGTATCCCATAGTCCTCAATCAAACTTTCAGTCCACACAGTCCTTAGGGGCTTTGCAGCCCTCTGAGGCTTCCATTCTGTTCGGCATTCAGTGTTGGTATCCAGCCTTTTGCAGGAAAATTCACCAATCCACTTCACCAAAACTTGGCACCAAACAAAAGCTTTACAGAACATTAGTGTCAAGCATGCCCTAGCAGCCACAAATTGTGTTCTGGATCAAAATATCTTTGAAAGGCAAGATATTCAGAAGGTATTTCATGTATTCAATAGGTTTCGTCTCTGTTTGTTTGGTTTTTTTTTCAAGACATGAAAAGAGAATTTCTTGACAACCACAGTGAGATTGCCTTGTACGTTTTCTCTAGATAAATTAACTAATTGTATTTGTTTCCTCATTCCTCTGTGTGTATATGTATAAGTAAAAGTACTTAAAATGTTTTATGTATAGGAAGAATGTTTTCAGTTTTGGTGTGATCAAGTGTCACTGGAGGCCAAAGTTCCATCTTTCTTGAAATGAAGTATAACAACAGATGTGTCCTTCTAAATTCAGAGGAACAGGGAAAGAAAACTCTGTTCTTTTACTCCAGCCAGCAACTGAACCCCACACAGCTGTTCACTCACTCCTTACTTTTCTCCCATCTCCTAGCTGGAAGACAATCAGCAGGATAAAATTTGTGGGTTGAGATAAGGGCAGTTCAACAGGTAAAGCAAAATCCTGGCACAAAACCAACAAAACCTAAGCAATTAATTCACCAGTTTTTATGGGCAGGCAGGTGTTCAGCTATCCCCAGGAATGCCTGTCTGTCACAGTCTGTCACACGTAATGGTGGCTTGGAAAGACAAACACCATCACTCCGAAAGTCCTTCCCTTTCTTTTTCATCAGCCAGCTCTCCATGCTGAGCATGACACCACATGGGTTGGAATATCCCTTGGTTCAGCTGTGATCAGGTATCCCAGATGTGTGTCCTCCTAAATTTTTTCTCCTCAGCCTCATCAGTGGTGAAGTGGGGTGAGGAGCAAAGAAAGCTTTGTCTCTGCGTAATTCCTGCTCAGCAGTGAAAAAGCATCCCTGTGTTATCAACACTATTTCCAGCATAAACTGAAAGTATGTCCTCCTCTACGCTGAAGAAAATTAACTCCATCCCAGCCAAAACCAGCACAGTTTGTATTATCTCTCAGTTAATCCAAATTCTCTTGAGTAGTAACATAATACACAGAAATTACTATCCTCTGATTATTTTCTGCTGTGTAATTGATGACATGGTCTTCTTTCTAATTCTCTAATCTTCCTCTTTGATTCAATCAAACAGAAACAGTCCTGTCATAAAGCTTTATAAGGATGAAATTATTTAGGTTTGACAAGATTTGGGCAGGGAAGAAAAATACTGTCTAGAGCTGTTGTGTAATTACACTACATAATGGCTGCTGCAATTCAACATGGAGAAATGCAAAGTACCGAATAGGAGAGGGACCAATTTAAAACTTCTCACATATACAAAAAAGTCCTGAGAAGGGAAATTATAATTATTGAACTTTAGAAGAACAAGAAAGGAGTATTTGCCTAAAAGGAAAGATTGAAAGCAGCTGAACTAATTAATTTGAAGGGAGTGGGGAGTAGGTTTGTTACAAGACAGTAAAATCTGTTATGGTAAAGATATATATTAAATCAGAAATTATAAAAAGAACGTTAGTCCTTGCCCTTCCCATAATACAAATACAGAAAGGTATTCACAGACAGTAAGATTAATGCATTTGAAATGGTTCAGGGGAATACTATTTTGTTCAAAGTGAAATTTATCTGCAAAACTCCCTGTGGAAGATATCTTTCTTCCATATTGTTTAGGATATTAACTCCTCACTTCCACTGACAAGTAAGAGTAATTGTTCCCAAGGTATCCAGTATTATTGATTACAATTTCCTCTGAAGCATCAGTTACAGTGCATTCTCAGAGACACACAGTGTTAAAGGAGCTGTGCGGTGCTCAGCTGCTCCAGCAAGAGGAACCATCTACTTCCATACCTGGCTGAGGATCCCAGAAGGGGAGAACAATAAATTCTTAGTTCTCATTGCTGGTGCAGGAGAAGTAAGGTTCAGGCAGCTGAGCTTTTCCCAGCAGTCTGCTCCAAAAGGAGTATTTAAAAATCCCATTATGCAGTGTTGCATACTTTGATTCACATCCATCAGGGTACTTCAACTTATGCTTAAGTTCGGCATTTAAACTGGTTTGCTTTCTCCACAAGTTTTGCCCCTTGGATCTAGAGATAGCTGCAGAGAAAGAGAAGAAAGAAAATGGATATATCTGTATCCACTCACTTCAGAGACAGCAGACCTCAGCCCACGCCATTCTCTTGTGACACCTCATAGAAGAAAAACTTTTCTGATTTCCTCCACAAAGTGTATGAGAAAGCAAAAACTCAGCTAGCAAACCTGAGTTTATAACATAGTAGGATGATTTCTTTTTTCCCCGCAATGTTTCTCACTTCCTGATGGAACTTGGTAAAATGATCAGTCCTTGCACTTAAGGCCTCTCTGGATTTTCTTCCATGCATCTTCGTCACTCCTTTTTTCTAATAAAAATGTTAAATTAATGTATTTTCTCCTTGATGTAGTATGGGGTTTATATAGCTATAAAGCTATATATAAAGCTATTTTCAGCTGTGTATCTCATAACATTTTCACAGAAATCATCTGATTGATTTTAAAGATTTTTGAAATCTCCTGGGTCACATTCCAGAAATAAAGTACTAAAAAATATTTCTTATAACAACAAAGTCCACTACAAGGCCAGATATTTTGAATACATGATGAGTTTTGTGTATGTAGTGTAACTTAGTAAAAAGTCAGGAAGTTAGTTATAAAGGGGGTTTATAATAACATCTGATGACTCTCTTTTTATAACAGTTTTTAAAACATTTGGGAGTCTCAGAATTATCCTTCTCTGAAAGGTAACATATGCATTTTTTGAGTTTGGTTTAAGGTTTTTTTAGGGATAAAGATTGAAAATTTGACATATTATCAATGTTATCTTTGATAATAATTCTGGCTTAAGGAATCACTGTCTTTCATGAGTATTTAAATCGCTTAAAAAAAGAAAATAAAAAAGATTATGTAAATAAAAGCAGCAGGAATTTTGGATACAGGGTGACTTTACAAGCCTAGTTAAGCATGGTAGGACAGTTATACAGCCCAGTCAAGTATGGCTGATTGATTTTTATCTGCAAATTGCTATCAACTGTGAAAGCTGGCTGCAGGTTGTTAAAATCAAGAGCCCTGTGCATTCTATTTGGAGAACACTGGCTGCATAATAAATCTGCTTTCCTGTGAAAAGCAGGCAATTAGTATTAATGATTTCATCACAAAGAGCAAGAGAACACTTAAAAGTTGCCAGAGATGCTGGGTTGAAAAACACTGTTAAAACAAAGATTATGATGTTACATAGGAAGAGATGCATCTCTCAAAGCCTGGAGAAAAAGAGTAAGACCTCAGAGACATGGTGCCCATAACAGCACAACATGTAAAGTACTCATTAAGGACTTTTGGACAAAGTGAGTACTCTCTAGATACAAAAATTAAGAAAGGAATACAGTGCACTAATACACGGTGGCCATGTGTTGGGCATACCACATGATACAATGTTAGCCTCATATTTTGATGAAATACACAAATAAGCAGGGAGTTAAAGATTGGTGGGAATTAATATGGAGAGCTTTCTGTGTGACAGGGGACTGAAAAAGCTTGATTTTTAGCCTACAAAAAAAAAAAGCTCATAAGGATTATAATTATTGTGTATAAATGCAGCAAAATACATATATATGGAAAGGAAAGAGAAAACATGAGACAGCATATCCAAAGCACTTTTTATCTGAATTATTAAAAATATACACTTTGAATATATTTACATTTTGTTAGGTCGGCTTGTCATGATGTTTCAGCTTTTTAGAAGACAACCATAAGCAAGTTGAATATGAGTTTATAATGAAAGGTAAGGAATGGCAGTTGGTCTAGTTTAAGGAACATTTCATGGAAGGAGGGAGTTTTGAAGAGAACAGGAGGAAATAGTCTCAGACGTAGGCCATGGGCTCTATATGAAAGTTAATTTCTGCAGCAGTGCCAAGCAGGACACAGGGATTTTTAACCACGAGTGATGACAAAGGAGGATGTGTTGTAGTTCATCAGAGTACATTGAGTGTAAATCTACACAAAAGTCAATGATATGGCATCATATGAATTAGGATCTAGAGACCTCCCAATAAGGCTTATCTAAATAACTAGCATATGAATAATTAGCTCCAAAAGTGCCTCATAGATCTGCAATAGAGGATGACAACCAGTAAAAGAATGATAAAATATATGAGAAACTAATTAAAAGTCTAAAGGGAATGTTGTAGTTCAGATTTTCTGCATCTCAACCACTGGCCAGATGAGCCACGGGTGCTTTGGTGACCACTGTGTTGTAGTAATGTGAGCTGGATATGTATTACACAGCTCTGAATTGAAGATACTGGGTGACACAACAGATGCTGATGAGAGCTTAAAAAGCAGATTGAGCCTAATTTCTAGAAAATCTGGAAGCAGGAAAAATTCTGGAGAAAATCTCTCCAGGCAGTAAGTGAGTTTCTCTGCTCTAAGGCATTAAGAGCACTTGTATGGGACACATGCTGAGAAGAGCATCTGGCTTCTGGGCTGCAGGCTTTGGGCTCCTGGAAGAGGAGTTTTCTACAGCAGAATGCAGTTCTTCAAGACAGAGGTGCAATCCTCTGCATTATTCTGCAGCCAAAGTCATCCACTCAAGTGAGAAAAAATTTTTTGGTACCTTTTCCTGAAAAGCTCTTGCTGACATTCTGCAAATAATTCTATTACCAATGGTGAGTGGAGACTGAGCCAAAGGTAAGAGGGAAGGGAGGAGATCAGCTTATGAAAAAAACATTATGAAAGTCAGCACACTACTGGTAAGAGCCATCTCAGAGTCATAATATGCTGTCATGGGCTATACCATCACTTTCCTGACTGACATGGTCACTTTCACTGACAAGCAACACGCAACACTCTCATTACCAGTGGACACTTCAGAAGATGTGACTGAAGAAGTCCTTGGGTAAAACAAAAAAACCAGACCACAGTATCTACAAGATACTGTGAGAAATGTTTAGAAATGAGAACAGTTAGAAAGCTTAATCTTAGTGGGAATTCTCTAAAACAATTAGACAGGTTTTGTATTCCAGTAAGGCAGCTTCTTGCTTAAATACCAGGGATCTGACTGAGATAAATTTTAAGCCAGGTCATGCTTTCTTTTTTCTGCCAAATATAATTAAAAATGTATTGAAATGTGCA
>VYZP01048589.1:0-31481 GCA_013400635.1 Hypocryptadius cinnamomeus | reverse complement strand
TTTGTGTCACTTTTTAAATGTTTTAGAGAGAAGCAAGGTTTGTTTTTCTGTGAACAGTTCCACATGACTAGGGGATTTTGTGGGGTTTTATTCTCCCAAAGCCCCATCCCTCAAAACCAAGCAAAGTTGTTTTTGTTTTTTGGTTTTTTTTGGTTTTTTTTTTTTTTAATGGATCCATTTAAACCATGGTGCAGATCTTGTCAGTTTTAGAAAAACTCATTTTCAGAAGGATCTCCTGGAGCTCCCATGCACCCCACCAGGGAACACAAAAACAACAGTCTAAGAATACCAGATATAGATTGAACTCCCAGGTCTTAAAAAAGGTTTTTCTTGGTCTTAAAGGTGCTCTGAAATTGGGCATTTCTTGGTCTCAACATTGTAGGTTATGTCCTTTATATCTGGGATATTACCTGTCTCACAGTGCCAAACATTTTATTCCATTATTTTTCATGTAAGTATTTGGCATAGCGAGAGAAGATTTATTTATTCATTTATCTATTTATTTCTTGAAATATAGTGCAAAGTAATTAGGAGAACTTTCAGTTTTAAATTATTTTTATATTGGAAATATGGAAATGAAGACTTAGAAAATGAAATGTGTTTGAGAAGTCTGCTATTTTCCACCAAACTACCTACCAGCTGGGTTTTAGCTGAAGTGTTTTGGTAGTATGGAAATTTAAATGCAGTTGAGGAAGTCATGGAGCAACACAGAGATGATGCAGAAGAAGGGATTAGGAAGTACAGCTTTTCCCATGGTGTTCTACAGCTTTGGATGTATTTGGAAGGGTGGGAGCACACAAAAATCCACCCATTCCTCTGCAGCAGCCAACCTTTCTGTGTGGTTCAGAGCATGAGCCTTACAGCAGCTCAGACCTGTACACCTCTTCAAGATGAGTACAAATTGTCCAAGAACACACACATACTGTTATTCACTGGGATTTCACGTTCCCGAGGTAGTTATATTACAGTCTTCCCAATCAGTATTTCCATATTGGGAATTAAATTCAAGAAGGACCTGAGCTTAGTGCCAAAACAGGATTTTATCTTGTCACAGAGCCGGTCTTTATTTCATGGATGCTGTGGGCAGAAGTCCTGATCTGAGGTGTGAGATCTGGGATATCACAGTATTGTAATATCTCCACTGCAATTCCTGCTGCTCATTTCTGCTTTCCAGTGAGGATTCACCAGGAGCAAAAGGAGCCTCCAAAGGAAACAACCTTCCCTGGTTGTTAAATAAGAATATAAGTGCTTCTTAGTAATTCCCTTACCTATATTGTGAGTTTAAGCAGCTTATGTTGTTCCAATTTGTTCCCATTTAGTCTGGATTTCTGAGTGGTTTTTTGGGAACATTATACCTATATATTATGCAATTTACTAATTATTTCTGTAACTGGCACCTGCTTCTGTTGCACTGTTTTTGGGTCAGAAAATATAATTACTGCAAATATTATAAATTTTAATTGAAAATGTACAGAAAAGCACGCTGTGAAAAGCCAGTGTCCATAAAGGAGACAGAGAGTCTTGCAAATTTATTCAAGTGAAGGGAGAGAGTCCACTGGGACACATCCCCTTGGGTTTTCTCTCTCTTGGGGTTTTGGAGGGCACAGCTTCTTTTTATCCCAAACTCTCAGCTCAAGGAATAAGTCACACAAGACTCCATTTTCTTCACTGTAGAAAAAGCCCCTTCTTTATTCACATAACTCGTTCTTATACAGTTTAGCAAACCTCATGTGTGACTCCAATTGGTTAGTAGCTTTCTTGCCAATTACTTTATTGGTTAGTAAAAGGTATTTTACTTGTCCATCAAATTTCTGTACTCTTAAATTGTTTACACATTTTCTTCACTGGTTCTCATGGGATAGATTTAATGTTTATGCATGTGCTAGTTGTTTTTCACCAAGGAATAGATTGTTACGTTAACGAACTGTTCACACAAGGATTGCTTTCACATGAGGACTTGCAAAGTGCTAGCTTGACNCTCTCTCAGTGTTATTTTGCATAATGTCCCTGATCCAAATTAATCACAGTCTAAATGTGCGTCTCAATTAATTACAAAACCAATTTGTGCAACCAGTTCCCGTGCTGAATTCCTGTTTAGTGCATCTCTTATCTGAGAGAAGATGTTCCTGATTGCTCATTGTTTTGAAAGCTTCAAAAACTTCCAGGGTTACTCAGTGGCAAATCATAACCAAGCAGGCTCTTAATTCCACTTTCAGTTCTGTCAAAATGGTAATTGGGCTGCAGACAGTCTCCCAGGTCCTTTCATGTACCCAACTCCTGTTCTTTCAAAGCTTAGACCTTTGTTAGAATTATTAAAATAATCCAATAGTGTCCAGGACCAGAAAGATGCTGTGAAGATAATTACAGTCAAAATTGAAGGTGATAAATGCACTACAGAAATGGAATCATGCCTTGAATGCTTTAGATCATCAGTAAACAGTTTGTTCTTCAAAAACATTTATATGATGTCCTGGAAAATCCTTGTGGACATCCAAAACGTGACTTTGCTCTTTTCCCTCTGGCTCTCAGTCTCTTTTAAAGACCACATGTGCTCTGCTTGTTCACTGCTGATCACTGAACTAATTTATTCCAGCCTGCCAGTTCCATCATCATGCTAGTTTGTTTCTTATCCCAAGTCCCTTAATTATTTTATGCAAACTGGGGTTGCCCAGTGGAAATACTTTATTGAATCAGGCCACCTAGACATGTCTTCTGCTTTGAATGTGCTTTGTCAGGAAGTAAAGAGAGAAAACTGGGGGCAGAATTAGGGAAAAAAAGAGAGAAAAAGAAAAGCATTCATATTGCATCTGGTTGATTTTGCAATAATGTAAATGAGAAGGAATTAAAAGGGCTTTTTACTCGTAAAGGGGAGAATGTGAGAGAAGGTCATGTGCTGTTTCACGAGTTCCTGTTTGTCATTAGCACTGCACTAATTTCTTTTCTATCTTTTAACTTTGTGTTTGCTATTTGCTGCTCCCTCAGTTCCTCAGACTGCAGCAGTGGATGATGGACACATTTCCCATTTAGTCATGAAAGACCTGTGTCTATCTCCCATTAGATTAATGTTTGCAAATCGTATTGCACAAAGTAATAACCATCAGCCTGCTGGTAGCTTTTACACATTTTAAGTAATTTTTCTCCCTTGACAAGACATCAGATTAACATTGTAAAGGAGAAAGTTAATGCCCATGCAATATTTAGACAGACAAAGAGAGAAATTACAACTAATCAGGCCTGGTGTGAGTGATTTCATTAATTCCTATTCTAAGAGTTCCAGATATTTTATGTTGTCAATCATTTATTATATTTTATGTTAATAAACAAGTTAATTTGCTCTGTTTTTTCACCTCTCCCAGGAGCACTGACACCTTCGAACTACTCTACCCCCTCTGAAAAAAAACCCTAAAATCTGCTTGAATGAATCACCTGTGATTTTTAGAACTTATTCCAGACACAGTGCTCAACAGAGAAGGCAAACCACTGCAACTTAATGGAATCACAGGATGGTTTGGGTTGGATGGGGTCCTAAAGACCGTCTTATTCCACCTCCCCAGCCATGGGCAGGGGCATCTTCCCCTAGACCAGGTTGCTTCAAACCCCATCCGACCTGGCCAGAACAAATTGGTAAGTCACTGCTATTATGTACAAAATATAAAGGTACCTTCAGATTAATATATAAATAGTGCTGAGGGAGGCTTACAGTTGTGTTGCACAATATGCTCAAAGCAATTTAGGAAATTCAGCTGTTCACAGCTGTCTAAGACATTTCTGCAGTATCTTAACGAGGTTTGGGAATCACAGAATCACAAAATCACAGAAAAGGCCTCTGAGATCACTGAATCCAGCCTTTGAAGATGAAAACAAAAATGTAAAAACTGTCATTTAAAAAGGACATTTAAAAGCAACATCTGAAACAATCCACTGGATGCTCCAAAATTCATTATTCATTGTGTCCCAAGGTAGTAAATTTTTTTGCAGAGACAGTTGGAGTTTTCATTTTTCTCCTTGCACTGTTCTCCAGTTGTCCATTTCTTCCCTTGAGTCATTTCTTTGTTTTTCTCCATTCTTTCCAAGGTCAGCTGAAGGTCTTCCCAGCTGATGCAATAAATTAATTCACTTTGTTTTATTTGCTCCCTCAAAAATAGCCAGATCAAAACTACTACATCCAGCAATCAACTTGTCCCTTCCTTTATCCAGACTGAGAAGCAGAGTTGCTCAACAAATAGCTCCAATTTATGTCCATCATCCACAGGGTAAGGTAGTTGTCAGTGCAGGAGAAGATGATATAATACAGCTCTGTCTACTCTGTTTCCCCAGCTCCAGGGGCCTTTTTGTGGTGCTATTGACCTTGGCAGAGCTGAGAAGTTTTATTTAGTGTTGCTGTTTTCTTCACTGAAGTTTACATATTTTAACTGGCTCGGGAGATGTGTGTGTGTGTGTGTGTGTTTCAGACAATAAATGACTTCAGGCATTCTGATTCTATCAGTCAGTGAGATCTATCCTCTTCTGCTCTGAAGGCTACCACATTTTATACTGAAACAGCTGAAGATGTACTATTGAAAATGCATATTATTTCAACTTTTTTATTTCATTTTATGAAAACAACTTCATCATTCTGTTGATACTTTGGAAGCCCTGCTTTGTACCCAGGTGAGACTGCATTGCCCCAGTTCACAAGTTTAATTCTTAGAGTTAATATGCTGAAATTTATTTTAGCAGTAGAGATTTGTAATATTAAATGCTTAACCGATGATACTTTATTTTTCAAGGATTGGAAAAATAAAGTTAAAAAAAATAAATTCAGGAAAAGAAGTGTTTGTGTGGAAAACATCCCTAAAATACCAAACAACTGAATGATAGATGTGAATGGTGCAGCCACCTCCAAGAAAATTTTTGTAAGATTCAGCCAGAAAACACTTTGTGACAATGGTTTATAATAACACTTTAAGACTTAGAGAATCTGAACATAAACAGAGATGAATATACATAAAAAATAAGCAGTTACCTAAGTAAATAAGTGAAAAATAGCTGCAGTATTTGGTTATATCTCTGGGAAGAAATATCCCAATCAGAGAAAAACATGAGATAATTATCTGTAGATCTTGGATGTCTTTCTATAAAATTTCTTGTATTCTTAGGTGTCAGATCAGAGATTTACCAAGTACTGATCACAACAGATCTGAAATGGCTTTGGGAAAGGCATTTTTGCCCAGAACAGGAATGTGACTGAATTAAAATTTCTGAAAGAGGAGGGGCTGTTGTGGCTGATTTTCTTAGAGCTGTTGGCAAACTATAACCTTCCAAGCTGTTTGCAGTCTATGAAATGCACAGTGAAAACAATCAGGAAATGGGTAAAGGGGAAAATATTTCCTTTTGTTTCTTCATGATTTTTCACAGACAAATGTTTGGTGTGTTCAGGTGTGAGCCAATAAAGACCAAATAAACAAAAGCATTTAAGCATTATTTTCTTCCAGTGCAAGCATGATTTTGGTTTGATTATAATGAGTTCATTAAAAATTGTCTGAAGCAAACATTTTGACCTTTTGTGACAGATATCATTGCTCGCAGCAGAATTGTCACCTTTCCTAAATTTTTATCAGAATATTCACCTTTGGGGATCATTATTTCTGAAGAGGAAAAATGGTAGAGATTTTGCAAGGAAAAATTACTGTTCTGACACTTGTACAGGTCCTTTTGTAGCTGTGAAGAGAGGTGAGGCAAGGTCAGGGGAAATAGGAAATATCTTTTATGATATCCTTGGAAAAAAACCAGAACCACCACTGGTGCTTTTAACTCCTTTCTTCAAATCTCCCATAGAAACAGCAGCTTTCAAAATAGAATCCAGCTTGAAAACAGTTGCTTTGAATTTCCCTTGATCTTTCATTTCTCAGAGTCTCCAAGGCTTTCCTGTGTAATTGTACAACATACCTGGAGAGGGACATTTTACTCAACAGTCTTTTTCACTGTAAAAACTTTGGGGTGAAGATCTGTTTTTCTTTTGACACCCAGGGCAAATGGTTTGATATTTCAGTGCTTGGATGCCTCTCCTACATTTAGTTTTCTCTGTTTACTTGACAACTGGAAACACATCTTCTTTCACTTTCTATTTCTAGTGCACTGATGTTTCCATCAGAGCTGAGTCATCTCCCAGACAAAGCAGAAAGAATGAGACTTTTGGGTGCAAGTCTTCTTACTTGGATGTTTGTTTTGGGATGAGATGAGTCACACTTGATGGGTTTTATTTTTCTCCATTTGTTAGAGGGAGTTCAGAGGAATATATCAGATGTAGGTGTCAAGATGGAAACAATTTTGACTACCATCCATCCCTTTAGATTTGGGGTACTGAATTTGTTCAGTGATCACACTAGAGGACTTAAGAAGTCATAATGCTCAAGCTTCACTTTCAGGAGTTGGGAGAAAATGCAATTAATTTTTTTATTTTGCAGATTTTATTTGTTACTGTAGAACAAATGATAAATATTATTCACTATCTGCTTAAAATAAACTACTCATAGTATAGAACGGTTTGGGTTGGAAGGGAACTTCAAGATTATCTCATTCCAGCCCCTGCCAAAGGCAGGGACACCTTCCACTATCCCAGGTTGCTCCAAGCCCTGTCCAACCTGGTCTTGGACACTTCCAGGGATAGGGCAGCCACAGCTTCTCCGGGAAACCTGTGCCAGAGCCTCACCACCCTCACAGGGAAAACTTTATCAAAATATCTAATCCAAACCTCCCATACTTCCATTAACCATGAGATTTGCTAGTGGCAGGTGCAAGGCAGATCCCATTCAAAACGTGCCATAATGTGCTCAGCTCTATCTGTGAGCCAAGGAATCTTTGGAGATGTTCCCTAAGTAATTTCACCAGTTTGTGGATCATCCAAACCCTTCTTGGTAACACAGATCATGATGAACGTGAAGGAATTCTCAAGATGCCTTCCAAAAGTTTTTCCTCTTTCCTGTCACAGCTGTTTCTCCATGATTATTGCCTCCCCTGTCCCTCGCATCCCACAGCAAAGTTCTGAGCATCCAGAGGTCAGATGGGCTCCCAGGCACTACACATAATTAAATTTGCAATTCAAAAGAAACTATTATGAATCCAACTGTTGTTGAATTCATAATAAAAAAATCAGGCCAAGGTTTAGAGTCCTCTAGGATGGGCCACAATAGCAGGAACAAGATCCCTGCTGGGTTACTTGTACATCTTCTACCTCCATTCCCAAGCCTTTATTTCCTTAAGATCTTGAGATAATGTTGCTTCTTAGCTTTTTATCAGACTGTTTGTGAGCACTGGAGGAAATGTTTTGCTATTAAGGCAGCATCTGATGCTTAAACACTTTCAATCTCTCCCAGGGAAAGAAGAGGGGAACAGATGTTAACATCTGCTTCGTTGAATCCGGCCTACATTTTCTTGTTGCCGACCCTCTCTTCTCCTCCCCACAGCGTATTGCAGTAACATCCTGCCAGACAAAAAACATAAAATTTCATTCTGCAGTTCTTGTGCTGAAATCAGAAACCTGTAATTGGAGCACAGACTATCTCTAGAACAGAAAGAAAGCAACAACAACAAACCCCTCAACTCCAAATTTGTAAAGTTCAGGTGACAAAAGACTTTTCTTCAGGCATCTGTTCCTCTGGCTGACTTACTGTCAGTGTTACCTTCCCAAAGATTAAATAAATAAATATACAAAAAAGGGACAAGAATTATTTTCATCATGGATTTTGCTTGCTCTGACTCCCCACAGCCCAGTTTTGTACAGGAGCTGTCTACACAGTAAAGAGCCCTGCAGCACCATTTCAGAGAATATCTCTCCTAGATCCAGGTTTTGCTGTAAATCTTTTAGAACTGCACAGAGCAATGACATGCTTCATCCCAGATTTTAGCAGCCCACAATCTTGATGTTATGCTTTAATTGAACTGAAATTACATTTAGTCAGAGCTTGAAATTTCTGATTTGCTCAGATGCCATTGTTTTCAGACACAAGGCTCTTGCTCTGTACTTTTTTCCCCCCACCCTTTCCCTCTTGAATTATTTAACACTTAGAAAGCTGAGCTTTGCCACTTTTATTTCCATCCCCAGTTTTATTGCTATCTAAGTGATTTACAAATCAAGCCTTGCATCTAATGGTGCTGTGTATTTCCATTTCCAGTGCTCTTCTTTACTGTCGGCTCTTGTTGGATGGGGCAAACCTCAGACACAAATAACTGAAATTAATGTCAAATTGCATCATGTGCAGCTTGAATTTCAATTATGGGATCTGAGTGAAAATGCATGTTTTCAGCAAACAGCAATAACGCTGCGACTCGCATTACTAGAAAGCATCACACGCAAGACAAAGACACAGGAGCTCAAAAGCTTAAAACTAATCTGCTTGGCATTTAGTTAAAACCAATAAGCTGAAAGAATGAGCAGTCATTCCCTGCCCTGTGATATGTCTGTGCCTGTTTAGAGCCTGGAACTCCAATGTTTGCTTCCAGAATAATAGGATGTGAGCGGGGATTAATCTACTCTCCTTAGCCCTAGTGCATCCTAAATATATGGTGGTTTGTGGGCAAGGCAAGTGGCTCAGCCCGTCTTTAATTCTGTGTTCAGGGACCTGAGGGTGCTGGCTGGCAGTGGCTGAACAGGATCCAATGTGTGCCCAGGTGGGCAAGGAGGACAGTGGCCTTCTGGCCTTCTGTGTCAGCACCAGTGTGGCCAGTAGGACCAGGGCAGGGATTGTCCCTCTGTGCTGGGCACTGGGGAGGCCACACCTCGAATTCCTGAGTCAGTTTTTGGCCCTTCATGACAAGAAGGACATTGAGGTCCTGGAGCGCGTCCAGAGAAGGGAACGGAGCTGGGGAAGGGGCTGGAGCACAAAGCTGATGAGGAGCAGCTGAGGAAGCTGGGGGGGCTCAGCCTGGGGTAAATGAAGCTCAGGGGGGACCCTATTGCTCTCTACCCTTGACAGGAGGGTGTTCATTTTATCTGATATTTTATCATATCTGAAGTTAAGGGATGAGAGAAAATAGCCTTAAATTGCATGGGGGGAGGTTCAGATTATTTATCAAGAAAAAAAAAATCCACTGAAAATATGGGTAGGCATTGGATTAAATTACCCAGGGAGGTGTTAGAGTCACCATCCCTGGGAGTTTCCAACAGGCATCAGGATGTGGCATTTGGGGATATGGATTGGGGGTGGTTATGGTGGTGCTGGTTTGATGGTTGTACTGGGTGGTCTTGAAGGTCTCTTCCAACCCTGACAATTCTGTCATTCACTGTAATGCCCAGAGTGTAAGGGCTCAATGGGAACATGATTTTCTCTCATGGTTATTTGTGATCCACCTGGTGATACAAAGCTCAACTTTGTTTAGTTTTCTGGAATGGCTGGATGAAAGAATTAGAGGTATTGAGGACAGAGATGTTTTATATTCATGCAGATGTTGAAGTGGGTTGAAGGAATCACATTCTCCCCTGCCTGTTCCTCTCCATTGTCTTCATGTTGAGGCACAAGGTTATATTTGGTCTACAAAGTGCAGGGCCCTGTCACTGCTGTGTGGCTCCAAAAGCTTCAGCCAATGGAATGACCAACATATCCCCTCCAAACAGGGGCATTGCAATGCAGCTGCATGCTTTGCCTCTTAACTTGCTGAAGAAAATATGTTCCTTCCATTAGAGAGTGACTGCAACATTTAGACATTCTACCCAGGAGTTAAAAGTCATCATATTGCATCCTTGTTGCTTTGCAAGCACTTCTCTCAAAGAAAGAAAAAATAACCTTCTAATAGCATAAAAGAATTTGATTTTTTTAATGCTACAGCCCAAGTAAAGCTAATGAATGTGCCCAGATGGCACTTCAAAAAGCCAGACAGATACCATTTAATTTATTTCTGATAAAAGCATCCA
Source organism: Hypocryptadius cinnamomeus (assembly GCA_013400635.1). NCBI lineage: Eukaryota > Metazoa > Chordata > Aves > Passeriformes > Zosteropidae > Hypocryptadius > Hypocryptadius cinnamomeus. Next base: position 21,592 of record VYZP01048589.1, on the reverse strand, counting down.
AAACCTGATGTCCTGGTTAAAATGACAGCAACTAGGAATTTTGGAAAACTACTTTTTTATAATCTGGTGCAGGTCTTGCTGTCAAGATCAGCTTTAAACAGAGACTGAAGAGCTACCCAGCACAACATTAATCAGGTGAACTTTAAAAGAGTTATGACTTTAAAATACAGAGAGCTCGTGAGGACATTTTTCTGGGGAGACTGGGATATGGGTTTGTGTTAGATTCTCAGTGATTAAACCTTCCCTTTATCTGCATAAGAGAAAGTGCAAATATGGATTTCTATAATTATACCTCTGAAAATACATTTTAAGCAGGAAAGAGATAGCAAGTTATCTTTCACTGTTTCTGCTGCTTCCCAGCTCAGGGCGTTGGCTTTGGTCAGACACTCAGATCCAAACTGAGGTCAAAAACCCCATTTTTATGCCCCAACAAATGTTTACACAACTGAACTGTTAATAAGGGCTTTAGAACCGGAAGGGGTGAGCCAAGCCCAGTCCTTCTATCCCTGTAGGCACTACATCACCTATACTGATGCTTCTGACCACATTAGGAGTTCCCAAATGTAAAATGTCTGCACCCCCACCCCCTGACAGGGCACTGAAATTGCTTTGGATGAACTTGGGTAAGATGCAGCTGCTCCTGTTAGGGCTGTGTTTCAGGAAGCAGATTGTTTTTCATTTACTATATCTGCCCCAAAATAATGTGCTCAGTCTAAGCTGATGATTTAGTCTCCCTTTGTAGCTGCTGGACTGACAGATTCAGCACCAGAATTCACTTCATCCCATTGTGAGGAAGAGCTGTGATGTCTCCAATAAATATAAAGGAAGTTTAAACATCTGGCTCAGATTCAGCATTGAGCTTTTAGATAGTTAAGTTAGGTGAAAGCAAATTCAGGTACACTATGAGCCTGAAAAGTTGCTGACAACCAAGATTAGGCATGTCAAACTCAAGACAAGCAACTTAAACAAAGAAGATCTTATTTTGGAAGGGTTCCTGCAGAAAAAAAATACAAGATGCAGTCCTTTGTGGGGGAAGATAGATGGGGCAAAGCAATATGTGAGAGCTCTTTTCCATGAGCAAATAACACACAGTGTCAAAGGTAAAACAAACCATTTATATTTCTGTCAGCTTCCCTGGTTTATTCTGTGCAAATGCTTTTGGAAGTCAACAGAAAAGGTCAACCAGCAGGGGAAATTTTATTAAAAATATTTAGACTGGCTTTTATTGCCAAATGTAAATGGAAACCAATTAGATAATCAAACTAAAAGTCGGCAAAGAAATGGCATTAACACTCCCAGAATTCAATGATCATTGGTAAAGATAGGTTTTGTCCAGTTACTTGCCTTTGGTGGTGGTGGCAGGGGGAAATCAATTATGTTTCACCTTTTAACTGCCATTTAAAGCCTTGCAAAATTATTTCATACAACGTCAAAGATCCAGCAATAAAACAAGGAAAAAGTGGATAAGAGAGAAAGGATGATGTAAACAACCTGTAAATGTTGGTCTGCAAAAAACCCTCAAGAACCCCTCAAAAACATGTGAAAATTGGTTAAATAGGTACTGCTCCATTGCAGCCATGAATGCAGAACAAAATTATTATGGCAAAGCTTTGTATCCATGGGGTGAGAGGTGTGATTCCTTCAGCACACTCCCCCTATGGAAGACTTGGCATTTGCATTTGCAACAAAAAAACAACTAACATCTTCAGCTTGTGACCACCCAAGTCCAAGCTATAGCAGTCAGGCCATCACAAGGTTGTGACTGAATAATTGAATCACAGAATGGTTTGGGTTAGAAGGAATTTAAAGTTCACCCAGTCCACTCCCCTGCCATGTGCACCTTCCACTAGACCAGGCTGCTCAAAACCCCACTCAAACTGGCCTCAAACACTTCCATGGATGGGGTGTCAACAACTTCCCTCATCAACCTGTTCAAGGGCCTCATCACCTTCACAGATATAATTTCTTCCCTGTATCTAATCTAAACCTACTCTTTTTCAAATTAAAGACTTGAAACACTTGCAACAATGGTGTACTTTGGGTTAATCCTCTGGGAGTCCATCTTGTCTTCTGCATTTTGTGCACAGATAAAGGTAGCCAAGATAAGTGGAGTTCAGAACCCAGGTAGGTTCCTCCCATCCCCCTGTGAGGCTGCTGTGACACTGTGACCCCAGGTCCAGCAGCAAAGCTGAACATGGGTCCCCAAAAAGGGCACACATAAATACACACACAAACAGCCCCAAAGAAGAACACAGAAAGCTCCTCATAAACTCACACAGCACTCACACAAACATGAACGTGCAATGCCTTCCTCCTCCCCAGCTAACTGGGGTTGAAGATACAGGAATAGACACAGTAGGGATTTTTCCAGCAGCTGGACTAAGACAGATTTTGGAACAGCTGGCCTTGAGGTCCCAGTCCTTGCCTGAGGCTTTTACCAGGACTCTCAGACCTCTGGTGGCCCAAGTCTGACACCAGAGCTCCCATCCTGCTCACAGCCAGCCTGGCTTGCAGCCCATCACCTTTTTGTGCTGGCTCACAACAGTGAGTTCACTAGCACAGGAGAAAGCAGCAGGATTTAGGAATAAGACAGGGTAAATTTTGGTGAAAGGCTCAGCCAGACAAACATCCTGCCCAGCAGACAGCGTGCCCATAACCCTTTTCCATCTATTTTCCCACTCTTTTTTTCTTCCTGGTCTATCTTGACCCCTCCCTTCCATTGTCTTTGCTCCTCCTAAACATTCAATTTTTGCACATGCCCACATTCTTTCTGCTTCTGTGTCCTACAGTAAGCCCTGATCCTTTTCAGGCAGGAACCCCTCCAGTTTTCAGGGCATTCCTGAGAAAGTGGTTTTTGGCTGACTCACCCACCTGAACTGGATTCACTGATTAGGTTACAGGGACTCAGACTCATCCCTGGATCTCTGAGTTTGGAAAGAATGGCCCTTAATCACATAACCCACTAAAGAGCACATGACATTCCTTCCAGACCTCTTCCTGTGCTTTATTTCTTCTTTTCACTTGCGCTTTGTTTTGTCCTCCATTCCCTGCCTTGTCTGCCAAATAATAACCAAATATCAGCAGTTTCTGCAGCAGGGAAAAATTTCCACACTGGTTAGCCCAGAGAGAGAACTTTCCCCCTGTGCCATGGATCATTGTGACATCCAGTTTTGTCTCTTCAGCTCATGAAGTGGTGCCATTAACCCATAATGTCATATTTTGTTGTGGCTTGGGAACAAAGAGAGATATATTTTGGCTATTGGAAGCATCCCCACAACAGTAACTCATTTAGCTGAAGGCACATCCAAGTGAAATTGGAAAGTTAGAGAGAAGTTTGTGAAATGTCACAGGGTGGTTTGTGTGGATCAATGAGATTACCTTGGTCTCTCAACTCTGGCCTTATGAACTGCCAGCACATCAGCGAGGCAGCTTGGCTGGGCAAGACCCCAATTGCACTCCCAACTTTTCCCAAAGAACGGGAAGGGTAAGGAAAATGTCAATCTCTACTTTGTTGTGATTTGGAGCCTGGTCTGGCCTCCAGACTGGGGTAATCCGTTCCACTCTATTAAAGCAAAGGGAAAATCCATTCCATTTCCACTAATACATTCCATCCCTTTTAAAATAAATAGAAACTGGTTAAATAGGAGGATTTTTATCTCTGTCTGATATCAAGTTCTTAGACAAGCTTCTTATTTTGGCCTGAGGTAGCACACTGAAAGGTGGGTTCTGTTATGTTTCACACTTCTTTTTTTCCTTCCCAGTGCTTATAATTGTATGGAAATCCTGTAACATCATGTAGTTAATGGTAGGAAAGAATATTGGTACCAGTATCACTTTAAATCATGAGAGATCTGCTTAAAGAAATAATCATCTTCCACTCTTCAGAATACATGTGATGCCTGATGAAAGGTCAAAGACAAACCTTTTAAACCAAAATAGAAAGCAGATTTAAAGACAGTGCAACCCTATTTCTTTCTTATTACCTTTGACTTGCTTTATAGGAGACATGAATGATGCAGGTCAGCTCTGCAATCTGAAAGAGTCTTATCATGTCTGATTGCCTTTCAAACCCTTTCATTTGTGTAAAGTTATTTAATTTAGCTAAGAAATCCTGTAAAATTTCTGCAAGCTGCAAGATTCTTTCACATGGAAAGAGGGTCTGGGTCATCCTGGGCATCACATCTTTCCTTCTTTCTTGTCTTGTCCAGGGCTCACGGACCCTTTCCATGTGTTTCTCCTTAATGCTCACCCTAAACAATAATAAATCTAATTATCTTCAGTGCCTGGGAGCTTCACTGCTGCTGCTGGGCTTTAACTTTTATTCATACAAAATCTAAGCTTGAAAACATCCCTCTTTTCTTTTCTCATACCATTACAAGTTGCATTCTTTACAAAGCAGTTAAGACTCTCAGGGGCAATTAAAACACAAATGCTGAATATTTCTATGGATCCACTTTTATTTTCCTGGAGACAGTAAAACAAAGTTACAGCCCAAAGGCTAAAGAGAATTCATTACTGTGCATGTTGTTATCTTCTAATGTCACCATAAATTAGTTGGAAGACTCTCCTCCCAAAATAAGGATCACAAAGATCCTTTGAGGTTAAATTTTTGTTACAGCAAGAAGATGTCCTGAAAGCATCCTCATTTCAGAGACACTGCAGGCTTGGAAATACTCATACCTTGCAGGGCCCCATGTTGAGTCATGCAGATTTCCTTAGGCAGTGGGGAAATTAAAGAAATCAGTATTATTGAAAATGTCCTTTCTCACCCTATTTCTAACTGTGTTCCTACTGATGAGGAAGGAATTTGGAGAGCTCACCTTCTTCCTTCTATGCCAAATACTCATCTATTATAATGCTTTATGCCAATTTAATAATTATAATAATAAAATATTATAAACCACGCTCTTATTGCAAATTTCCTGAGAATTGATGTAATTTTCTGTTTCACATCCCTTGCATTGTCTCTTTCACTCCATGTTATTTAATATTTTGGACACACAGATCCACTCAAGGAATGAGGTGTCATAAAAACAGAAAATCCTTTCTCACAAATGCAAATAATCTAAGAAGACAGAGGTCAGAAAAGGACATTATGAGCATTTCCAAGAGCCAGGGAATGTGAAAGACTCCCAGATAAACTGTTGCTGTTTGAAGCATTCAAAGGAGTCCCACCTGAGCTTCAGCCACTGCTCCAGGAAGGAGAGGCTCCCTCCAGGATCCACTGTTGTGTTTAGAGCCCTATGGAGACATCCTGGACAGCCTGGAAGACATCAGATACGACTGGGAAGGGAAATTTCCCCCATAGTGAGGTGAAATCCCACTTCAATATCTCTAAATGTAGGTGTATTTGTGAAGTTACCTCCATCTCTGTGAGATCTGGTCAGTATAGTCAATATAACATAAAGAATGATTCAGCTACAAGCCTCCAGGTATTTACTTAATGATAAATACAACTTTTTTTAGTCCTTATTGACTATTTTTTCTATTTTTTTTCCTCTGGGCTTTTTTTTTTTTTTCCCAAGTCATTAATGTCCTCATTTAAGTCTGTGTCTAAAATACAGTTTTGGAGGTGAGGATGTTTAAACCAATCATTTCAGTTGCACCATCTGGTATATCTTTGGGTAATTATTACAGCCAAAAATACACTAATTTTTTCAGGTGTTTTTCAGGTGTTATTAGCAATCTATCCACTGGATGTGTGAAGGTCATTTTAAGGACTTTCAAAGGACTGATGGTTTGGTTTGCTTCTGATGGTTGTTTTTTGGTTGATTTTTTTTTTTTTTTGGTGGGGGGGTAGGGTTTTTTTAATATATAATGTAAAGCAATTTAGACAGATCTAGTTTTCAGAAAGAGTGTGAAATCTATCCATGTCTTCAATTTTGATACCAACATTATTATCTTGCTGGGATCTTTGATGGGCCTAGCATATCAAAAAGACACTGAAAGAGTTTCCCATGCTTCCCATCAGCTCAGGGAATATTGGCATTCACTTATTCTGAGGAGTGTTTCTGTTCTGAATTAAGATCTTTTGCCTAGAATTTCAGATAATATCTCCAACTGAAGATAATTTTTCATCCCAGAAAATGCCTTTAGGATTACAGTTTCAGATCAGGAACTAATATAGAGGATAATGTACTGAAAAAACAAAGATGAGTTTTCTGCAGCTGTATCAATCACACAGACAAGAAACTTCTTCTAGACTTTCACACTCAGGAATCAGAAAGGTTTTTTTACATAAGGTTATGTTGCATTTTTTTGCTGCTATTGCTATTGGTGGTGGGTTTTTTCTTTCAAATTTGTGAGAAATGCAATATATTGTGATCAACTCCTAGAGAAGTAATTTATTTCTTCTGAAATACTGATAGGGAAGGTGGTACAATTAGCTTCCAGGTGCTCCTAGAAATAATTGATAGTGTTTTATGACATCAGACACCTTACCTACGTGTACAAAAAAATTCTTCTTCTTCTTCTTCTTCTTCTTCTTCTTCTTCTTCTTCTTCTTCTTCTTCTTCTTCTCCTCCTTCTTTCTCCTTCTCCTTCTTCATCTTCTTCTTCTTCTTTCCCTTTCTTCTTCTTCTCCTTCTTCTCCTTCCTATTTTATTATTATTTTTGTTGCTGTTATTGTGATGTAAGGTCTCATTGCTATCACTTTTTTATTATGTATAAATCCTTTGGTCCCCCAAATCCATGTGCAGGCACCAGAAATATAATTTCCAAGGTGTCTGGCTACTGATGATCTTGCTAATAATGCCCCAAGTTTGGATTTTTCCATGATGTTAGAAATAAATTATCAGAAGCTCTCCCATCAAGTTTTCCTACAACGCCCTGGTAGTGTATTTGAAGAAACACCAATATCTTGGACAGAAACAAGGGTTTCAAGATGGTTCATATGCCTGGTAAGGAAAACATGGATCTTTTCTATTTTTCCAGGATTCTCTGCTTTGTAGATTATTTCAGCTCAGCATCTGCTGGACATTTGAATCTATTACTGCCACATATGCAAAACAAATCAACAAATAAGGCAAAATTACTTGTAAATAAAGAATGGGTTTTTTTCCTGCTTCAATACAACTGTATATTTTTGAGATACAAACCCTTTTCCCAGAATCAAAGGAATCAACAGAAAGAAACAGACATTTCTGGGATGTGATATATCTGACATCCAAAATAGATCAGATGTGCCACGTCTGTTCCTATCCACTGGCTCCATAAAAGGAACGGAGATGACTGCTCAGACTCCTGCACTGCAGAATTTATTTAAACTAATTTTAGGAGTGTAATCCATTTCGAGATGCAGTAAATTAGGGGTCTATGGCACTGTATAACAGTGAATTTGGGTGTGTAGGGTAAGGGAAAATCTTATATAAGAACGCCAGATTGGGAAAATACAAGACTTTCTGCATGTTCCCATCTTTAGGCTTGCAGCAGAAGCAGCAAACTCCTGGCTAAAGAATAAATTGCTGTGACAACATAATTCTGTTAATCAATTAGACAACTCAAGAGGAAAAAAAAAGGTGATTACTGAAAGCTGACAATGAGTTGCCTGCAGAGGAAGACATAAAAGCAAACAAACAATCCCACCTGCCAATTTAGCCTGGAGGGAACACTCACATTCTCCTCTGACCCCAAATCTAAGTAGCAGTTGAACTTTGAGCACAGCAGCAAGTCCCATCAACCAGCTGCTTTCCATTCCACATAGGATTTCACTGTCCAGCCTACTGCCTCCAGCCTGAAAGATGTGAGGATGTGCTTCCAGCAGTCTTTCATCAATTTTTATACTCTGCTGCAGGGATGCACAACAGGCTGGAGGTGTGTCATTTTTATTTTTTTTTTTATTCTATAGCTACCCAAAATAGAGAGAATGAATGAGCTTTGTTCAGCATCCGTCCTGCCAGAACACCAACCTGGCCCAGCGTTCTGACGAAGAGAGGGAGCTATAAAATAACACATTTTGGCTGTTGTTTACCAGATAATAGAAGCCATCAGGGAGAGAGGAAATTCCGAGTGGCACTTTCCTGACAGCTCATCTTTGGCAAGCTGTCAGGTGCAGGCTCCGAGGAGCTTCCCCGGAGCAGAGCAGAGCCCAGCACACTCGAGGAGCTGTTCAGAGCGAAATCCTGACCTGCGGGGCAGGCTCCCATCGACCAGCCTGATGTGTGCTAATTGTGTACCAAAAGGATTAAATTAGCAAGGCAATCGTCTGCCATTTGCTTTTTCTCCTTCTCCCTCTCTCTCTCTCTCTCTCTCTGTTTCCTAATTTGCTTGAATCACGCACTCGAGAGGAATTTTTAGACTAGGAAGATTGTTAGCTAAAATATACTTCTCCATTCACTTGATTTCATCTTCCAAAAGCCTCAAGCAAAAGTGCAAGTAAGGACAGATACAAGGGTAGTAATTAGAGCATATAGTGATTCTTTTTAAAAAAAAAATCATTTATGTGATAATGACTGCGTTTTTGTTGCCACTTATCTTTCATTATGGAAATTAGTAAGGAATGAATCCATAACTTCTGACCTCAGGTGTACGAAGACTGCAGATCCTTCTCCTTGGTGCAGTTCCCCTTGTGATGTTAATGAAATGATTTTACTGTCAACTGTTCTTTCCATTGTTGAAGAACAGGGCTCCAGCAGTGAGACAAGATTTCCTGTGGATTTAGAAAAATTTTTGGAGTCTCTTCCATCTTTTCTAGAATAAAATTAGATCAGAGACACACCAGTATTACATTATGGTCCATGTACAGCAGATTTTGCATATATATCATATGTAAGTTTTTATATATATGTGAAGTTTCCAGTTACAATCTCAATTTTGTTGCCTTTCTTATTTGAAATGCCAGATGAATATGGATTCTTCCACAGATAAATTAAATGCAGTGGAACAAGAACATTAACTTAAATAAAAGTGAATATATAGACTTTAAAATCAAAAAGGAAGAGGAAGAAAACCTAAATTGCATATTTGTGAATAGACCTCACACCCCGCGATTGACTGTCTTGATTCACAGTCTCCTACTTATGGGGTAAAGAGTGATGCTGAAATGCTCCATTTTTCCCTCTAAAAAAAGCATGAGAGGGAAAATGAAGTGAAATCAGAAGGAAAGAATACTTCTCTTGATATTTTAGCTATTTTGTCTATCTCAAATTTGATAAGTGACTCTCAGTAAGCAGAGTCTGGAATACTTGAAGCGCAAAGACTTTCATTTGTGTAGAAAACAGATGTGAAACACTGAGAGCAGCCTGGAGTGGAAGAGCCTTGTCCCAGACACTGCTCCCTGCATTCCACCAGGGATTTTTCACACATCCAGCATCCCACAGAAAGGTAGATTAGCACTGGGAAGACCGTGCAGGGGCTTTCTGCGTGGTGTTGGTCAGAGTTTATGTATATAAATACCAGAAGGGCCAGTCAGAGGTGATGCTGTTCTTGGGCTGGAAAGAGTTGCTGGCAAATGCGGCCACAGAAGTGAAGATGAGATGGTTGAGTTGATAGAGTGGAAGGCTGGGAAGGCAAGCAAAAGAGGCAAGAGTGGGTTTAGGAGAGCAGATGATGGTTCCTGGCAGAATTCCCTGAGAAGCTTCAATATGAAAAAGGTAAGAGTCAGAAGACTTGCAAGGAAATCTGAGGAACAGGTGTCCCATTATGTAGGAAGTTCGGGAATTCCAGCAGAAGACCCTTGTGGTTAAGCCAGACACTTTCCAATGACCAAAATCCATCCTTGAAGGTTTTCAAGGCTTGGCCAGATAATATCATTCTGTCTCTACCTAGAGAGTATTCTCTGAGAGTATGCTCAGAATATTCCTGCTTCCAGTGAGCTGCTGGACAGGAGAGCTCCACAGGTCCACAGCTAGAAATTTCTAAGGAAGCAGAATCACAGAACCTTTTAGGTTGGAAAAGACTTTTAAGATTATTAAGTCCAAATGTCAAGTCCACCATAAACCATGTCCCTTAGTGTCACATCTGCATTTCTTTCAAAAACCTCCAGGGATGGTGACTCCACTACTTCCCAGGGCAGCCTGTTCTGATGCTTGACAGACTTTTCAACTAATAAATTTTACCTAATGTCCAATCTGCTCTCCCCTCGTGTAACTGGGGGCCTTTTTCCCCTTGTCCTATCACTTGTTACCTGGGAGAAGAGTCTCACTTGTTTCCCTTGAGCCTCCTTTTCTCCAAGCTGAACCCCTCCAGCTCCCTCAGCTGCTCCTCATCAGCCTTGAGCTCCAGACCCTTCCCCAGCTCTGTTCCCTTCTCTGGACATTTTCCAGCACCTCGAATTTTTTCTTATAGTGAGGGGCCCAAAACTGAACCCAGAATTAGTGATGCAGCCTCAGCAGTGCCAAGTACAAATAAGAGATTATTTTTGTTTCTCTAGTGTTGGTGTTAATGACAGCACCAATTCAATATTGGAAAATCAGGAAGACACTCAGAAAATATAATTTACATTTTCGTGCTTCCACAGGAACACGAGATTGATAACTGTCTTGCTTAATATATAAGAAAAGTAGATCTTTAGACATTTTGTACAGATAAAAGTGTGTGCCCATCCTTTTTGTTTCTTGCTTAATCCTCAGTAAATTGTCCTATAGTGGAACCATGGTGTAATCCTGAAAATCCAGGGCACAGCTCAGGACTGAAGTTGTTCAGTCAAGTTTCTCTCCATCTGCATAACAAAGAGTGTCACTGTACCTGGAACTCTGGCTGCCTTTCAGCAGGCAATTATTTGGTTCAATGAGTGCTCCTTAGGTTGAACATCAGGGAAAAAACCTTCAGCCAGCCAGAGGAGTCACCCCTGCACTCTGCTTTTGTGAGCATGAAATCTCCTTCTGCCCTTGCTGTGAATGGGAGAGTCAAGCACACGTCAGGAATGATTTAGATAAAGTTTGACCCTGTCTTAGGTCAGAAACAGGAAGAAATGGTCTTTTGATTTCTCCTCCAGAGAACTGCAACCATGAATCTCAGTTTCTACCATTGCATTCCTATGATTTTCTATGAATATTAAACTGCTGTTGAGGTCCAAGGCATCTTGAGATAAAACATGACATTCCTGGAGGGTGATTCAGTCCGTCCTAAACAGGTGAGCATTTTTCTAGAGGAAGTGGGTGAGGGGGAATAGATCTGAAAAAGATTCTCCAGAAAATTGATTTCTCAGTTCATCTTCTTAGCAGGAAGACATGAAGAAGGATTGAATAATTGGGATAAGTTGTTTTGGTTTTTTTTACCGTTGCAAGTCTTTTGATTTAGTGAAGATAAAAAAGGGGCCTTGTGACTAAGAAACTTTTCCCAAGACAATGAATTCTCAGGCAGCAGGAAGGGTGGGAGCTCCACAAAATAAAAATAAATCAGTGTTTGGCATCTTCCAAATAATGAAATAATGTGTTTATGATATTAGAATTACATATTAGTTTGGATTTGTCAGGAACATAAGGTTTTATATCTCAAGTTTTAACAGTTTTCCTGGTAATTTATTATGGATGCCCACAGTAATTCTACATTTGAGTTAGCTCTCCACCTAGAAGTTCTTCCTTTTAGCTTTTTAAAACATGTCTTAAATAACCTAGTTCATTTAATTTTGATTAAAAGCAAAGAAAAAGGTGACACACACACACACAGAGTTGCATGCCACAGTGTTTATTGGTTAGACTTTTTTTAACAACAAAAAGGAAAGTCACATTTTGACACCATAAGAGACAGGCTGCATGCCAGAGTAGGAAAGGTACCACCAGTGTCCTTATCAAACACAGGACTCATATAAAATATTACTCAAATTTCTATGATGATTTTTACTCTCTTCAGCAATGAAAGATTTGCATTTCTTTAAAAAGCATTGTATTCTTAAATGATTCTCCTCCCAGACTAACATCTTACGTTCATTCATACAAAAGCAATTTTTAAATAAGCCAGTCCATGGTTTTGGGGTGCACGACACTAATCTGAATTACAGCCTCTGCCACGGATTGTGCAAGAACAATTCTATTTTGAACAAGTTGAAAAAACTGTGTAAGAAGTTCGCCTTGCAAATCCAGTTGCTGCCAGTCCAGGTGCCATAAAGGTGAATTTTGTGGTGCAGCAACCAAGATAATAATAATTTCTGTAAGTATAAATAACAATCTCTTAAATTTCAAAAATCTATTGATAATTTTTTTATGGATGTGGACTCCAAAAAAAAATATTTTTCACCAGCTACATCTGTTCAAATTTCACTGGTTGTTCTTTGAGAAATGGTGTCAGACTCTCCCTGAAGTCAGAACAGAGATAAAGGGACATCCAGAACTGAATATTTAATTTTCCAAAAAGCTGCTAACAAAGATGTGGTGAGGAATTGGCCTATCAGTCAAGGAAAAGGTAATTTAGAGGAACTCCAGCTTTGCCCCCAGTTCTGTTTGGTAGCTGCTTTGAGGCACCAGGTGAAAGTGGGAGCAGCTGGATGGGAATATCTGCAGAGAGAAATGTCCCATCTGTGTGTTAACTTCAGGCTCCTTGAGCTCTGGGACTTATAAACACATTGGAAATAAATTCCTGTCTTAGACACTAATCCCTGGCATTATTTCCCTTGTATTATCTTGTCTGGAGTGTAAAACTCAATCCTCAATTTTTTCTCCCCACTTGGAGAATATCATTAATGCTAATTGTGAACTTGGCTGTGATTGCATATTGCTTAGTGTGATGCTAATGAATTTGAATAGTAATTTGTACTATATTGAATTAGCATCATATCTCAGAGACCATGGAGAATTGAACCCTAAAGCTTTCATCATCCCTTTTTTCTCCTTTTACCAGCCAGGTCTCGTGGCTTTTCTGTTTTTTGAAAATCATTTAACAGTCTGCTCACTGCCCAGCTGAGATGAGATCAGCACTGCTGACAAGAGCACTCTAATACCTTATTACCAGCTAAATATAGACTGGTTTAAAATCAGAATGAGTTAGGGTTAGTGCTATCTTTTAGAATATATAATTTTTATTGTTATTAATTACTTTATTTATTTATTATGTTCACAGGATCACAGAACAGGTGTGGTTGGAAGGGACCACATCAGTGGGGTCACCTGGTGCCACCTCCCTGCTCCAGCAGGGTCATCCCAGAGCACAGCCACAGGATTGTGTCCAGACAGTTCTGGAATATCTCCAGGGAGGGAGACTCCACACCCTCCCTGGGCAATCTGCTCAGTGTTAAAATATAGATCATGTACAGAGCTCCAAAACCTCCCACATCCTCTGGGGTGGCTGAAGCAAAAGCCAAGTTAAGTGCATAGAGCATCAGAACAAAATCAGTGTAAAGACATTTTCCAGTGAAGGAATGAGACCTCCATGCACACATCAGTAGTAACAAAAATTCCATGCTTTGGTTGGAAATTTTAGAAGCATAAGGGAAATAAATAAGTTGTTTGGTAATTTAAATATTTTGGTATTTTATTTTTAAAACTATCTACATGAGAATAAAAGCTTAGTCACTTTGATCTGTGACCCTGTACAGGCTTAGGTGAAGAAGAAAATTAGACAAAGATGAGAATATATAGAAATCAATTATAATGAGATATAATTTTAAAATTTCTATATAAATTTCAGTATTTCTGCAAGATCTTGGCAACAGAAAACCCAAGCAACCATAGCTTTCAAGTTCCTAAGGAAGTGAAGTTAATTATTGACAAATAAATATGTTCATAAGATCATAAATACTTTTCCAAAAGATCTTATGATTATGTCACAGTTACAAAATGTAGCTATATTTGAATTTTCACAAATGAAAATAAGCTTTGATTACAATTTAAAATGTCAGAATAAGATTTTAAATATTTGGGGATTTCTTTCTTTTTCCCCTGAATTAATAATGTAATTCATTATACACAGATTCATACACTCAGTAATGTAATATCTAAAAAATTTTCTACAAAATCAAAATATTTTATTGTCTTGCTATTTAATATGTTCCAACCCAAACCATTCTGTAATCCCATGATGGTTTCTTTATGTCTCACAGTCCTACTGGAGAATTATCTGCTCCTCATTGCCTTTGTATTCAAGGACATGAATATTTTTGAACCATTCCTTCCTCACTGTTTTCTCAGAGCTATGGGACATTTCATACACAAACATTCTAGATGTTGCTTTGATATCCTCTGTGACAGAGAGAGGCTTGGAAATAAGATAAAGGAAATTTACTGAAGGGGTTAAAGCCATTTTTGGATCATGTACATGTGTGTAGACTTTTATACAATTTTTTCTACTGACTAGAAAATAAATAAATCTGTAGGCACTGGGCAGATCTGTGCCTATTCCTTGCTAAAAAGAAGAATTATTACAGAGTCAGTGCATTCTCCAGCTTCACTGGCCTTACATGAAACTCACCATGATATTTATTCTGCATTCCCCCACCCTGACTCCTCCACCTGACTTTGTTTTATGACCTTGAACCAGTCTAAACAATCTCTGACAAGCTCATCAGTGATTTGTGATTATTCCAACAGAAGTATAAATAGTAGCTTAGTAAAAAAGCTGAATTAAATAAGTAATCTATGCAATACTTTCCCAAGCTTGAATTGCAGCAGCAGGCTGGAAAAAGTGCACTTTATTTTTCTAAAATCTCCTACAGAATTCCTGAATTAAAAAGTAAAATTCAATATGACCAAATTACCTGCGACGTTACTGTAAATTGCTCCTGTCTAGAGTCACATAACTCATTGAACTAAACCTTCAAAGGATGAAAACTGAATTGAGCAATCTGAGAATCTTGCTTACTTACCCCATGTGAGTTCAAACATCCTCATGAACAGCATTTGGCTGTTTTAACCACAAATATTTGATTCTGGTGCTGCAAGCCTGAAAACTGATTAGGACCACTGCAGGAAAGGGAACACAGCTCAGGGAAGAAAGGATCCAAAACCAAGAGAGGAATGAGGGTTCCTGCTAGGTCTGATATGAGGTAGATGTCCCCAGGCCATTCTGTCAGAGGGGGTCTGGAGGTGTTACCTATGAGCCCATAGGTATATGGGCTCATATAAATAAATAAATAAATAAATAAATAAAATAAATAAATCAATAAATAAAATTCTCAATCAATAAATCAATAAATAAAATTCTGATTGATGAATGACTTAGAAAGACCCACAAGAAAAAAGAATTTGCAATGCAGCAGCCCCATGATAAGAGCTGGGAGGTGGGAAATGCTTTGGTCCCTCCAAACTCTGCTTGCCATCCACATGGGTTTTCAGACCACCCCTTCAGCTAAATGTAAACTGAGGTGTGGAGACATTCTGAATTGCCTGTTCCCATTTACCCCAATTACAACATCATTCTCTCTTATTCTGTGGTTGTTGGAAATTTCTGTGGTGGAAAGTGGGGTGATGTGTGCCCATGTCCAGCTCTAACACAAATTCCCAGCCTGGCTGACACACATGCCCACAGAACGCAGAGAGGACATCCTGAATCCCACAGTTTAGGAATATTTTTGTGTTGCTGACAGTAGAATTTGCTCTTACCCTGATCAGCCATGCTCTCCCTTTCCTGATTTTACAGCCCTGTGAATTGAGTCTGAGACATATGTGCCAATTCCCCACACTAGTCTTGCCTGAGTATTTTATATTAAATTTTCCAATATGATTCTCTTACCTACTTAAATGCCTTTCAAGGATTAGGATTCTTTTTTTTTTTTTTTTCATTTTGCTTGTGTCTCAGTTCTGTCTCAGTAAAAATGGGTGACAGCATTGCCTTGCTTTGCAGGACTGTCATGAAGAACACTAAACTGAAATGTGAGAAGACATATTTAATGTATCATAAATGTGTTCAGAGCTCATGCTAATTTAGGATTGGGGAAATTAACCTGAAGTGCAGAGCACATCTGCTTTGCCCTGATCTCCAGTCAGCACAGCTCACCAAGTCAGACTGCAATATGGTGATAAATATAATCACTGGAGATGTCAAACAGCAAAGTGCTATTAGCAATACAAAGATAATGTGGAAGCACTTCTGAAACCCACACTGAAGAAAAAATTAGATCACTACAAAGGGCTTAGAAAACAGTAATTCAGCTTCCTCAGAGTGTGAAATGCATTGAATATGTTGAAGAGGGGATTAGCAAGGAACTTAGTTAAGGTCTATGTGTAAGTTTTAAGATTTTTTTCACTAGTAAGAGAACAGATTATTGATAAGTGACAGCTTGGTACTGTGCACAACTCAATGAAATAGTCAAATGTAGGAGCTGTTATTTGAAAAAAGATAAATTCAGATTATAAATAAACCCCAAATATTCAACAGGGAGAACAATTTACCACATGCAGAGATGCAATCAACTCACCTTTACATGAAGAGATCAGTAATGCACACCCTCAGGAGAAAAATGAGGGTGTAAGTGCCCTGGCTTGTGTTATACAAGAAAACAACTTAGATCAAAATGATNAGGACCACTGCAGGAAAGGGAACACAGCTCAGGGAAGAAAGGATCCAAAACCAAGAGAGGAATGAGGGTTCCTGCTAGGTCTGATATGAGGTAGATGTCCCCAGGCCATTCTGTCAGAGGGGGTCTGGAGGTGTTACCTATGAGCCCATAGGTATATGGGCTNAAAAAAGATAAATTCAGATTATAAATAAACCCCAAATATTCAACAGGGAGAACAATTTACCACATGCAGAGATGCAATCAACTCACCTTTACATGAAGAGATCAGTAATGCACACCCTCAGGAGAAAAATGAGGGTGTAAGTGCCCTGGCTTGTGTTATACAAGAAAACAACTTAGATCAAAATGATCCCGTCTGACTCATAAACATAAATATCCATTGCCTATCAAGACCATTTATTGTCACCTGTAACAGGGAGCCGTGCAGAAATCCTGTTCAGAATTGGGATCCCTTCCTTCCAGGCAAGCACCAAACCCTTGGCCCTGCTCCTGCCACCAAGGAATGTCCCTCTGGAGTAACATCTTTAAACCCAGGTGGCATCTTTCTGCTGCAGGTCTCCTGCATGGAAGAGCAAAAGTTCTTCTATGATACATCTCAGACCCAAAGATGAGATTAATCTCAGCTGAATCTCTGTCTGCAGGCACATTTCAGTGATTTGACTGTATATGCCTTTTGTCAAATACATTTGTCATAAGATGGTATTTTCCACAAACCTTCCAGAATAAACATATTTTGTTTGCAGAAATAGCCTTGGGTTTAAAGGAAAAAATACCCCGGTACTTTGTTTTCAATATATTTTTAACAAAGAACATTTTAAGCTATTGGAATTTTCTCTAAAAGCAACCCTTTCAAAAACATTAAGTTGCAAAGAAACCTTGTTAACTATGCTTTGACTTTATAATACACAGGAAAAATTTAGAAATCCAAGCCATGATGAAGTGTTTTTTCTTAATTCACATTCCAGTTAATCTATAATTCTGTCCAAAACCGAATAAAACTACTAAATTCCTCAATGTAATGAAAATAATAAGCAGAAATATTAAGAGATACAGATAATTTTTAAAGGTATTTAAAGAAATGCAAAACAAGAGAATGGAATATGTATGTAAAAATAAGTCTTTCAGAATCAAGGTCAAAATTTCATCTGAGTCTAAACCAATAAAATGTGTCATTTTCCACACCAAAGAAGTGGTGGGACCATTTGCTTCAGATTCCCAGGGAGCCACGTGGGGATGCAAACTCTGTGGCTGGGCCTTGATGAAAAGCTTAAACTCCTGTTTCCACATTTCAGCTGAGATCTCTGAAAGCATCTTCAAATGCATCCTCTACTTTCAACATAGGTGCAAAATCACAGAGAAAACTCTGTCTTTGCATCCATTTATCACACACCTTTACTCAGTGACCCACCTGCCATTGTCAACATAAGGTGAAGGAAAGAACCAATTCTTTCAAATTAAAATTAAATGTATCCTCTACCTTTTTTTTTTTTTTAAACCCTGGGTAATGTGGTCAGACATGAAAGCACCACTTACTCTCAAGAAATAAATTATAGTTGACTGCACTTTTCCATGACTGTAAGACATTGAGATTGTTCCCTAGGATCACCCAGTTGCCATCCATCAGTCTGTGGCTAGGTCGTGAATCACTACAGAAATGGATGTGCAGAGTTGTCTCTGTTCAATAGATGTCCAAGATTTCAGATGTTCCCTCATGTGCTGTGGACTTTATTATGATGGTAAAGCATTTATCAACAACCACCGAAATAAAAAATCACTTTCAAGTGGACTTCAAGGCTGGGTATTCACAAGCAAAAAACCAGCTCATAAATCATCTTTTAAAATATTACCATTCTTCTGTGAAATAATTTCTTTTCTTGATGTATCCAGGGAACTTGCTGACTTCCTTTCGCAGAGTTGCAAGAGAAATATTACACACTCCTTTGTCAAAGTGAGAGTTTTTATTGGAATGAGTTTCATGGAAGACACTTGAAGCCAGGGTGTTGATTTTTTCTGACTAAATATATTGGGACCACGTAAAATATTCCTCAAAAAGACCATCCCATCCAGTGATGCCCTAATGCAAATCAGTATTGCATCTTCCCTGAGTCAGACTTTTCATCTGGCAAAACCAAGATGGAAACTATTTCTATAAAGAGAGGGGGCTGGACTGAACCAGTGGGAATGATTAAACTATGCAAAAGCACTTGCATACTGGAAGTGAAGGAAAAAAAATAAAATATCATAATAAAAAAAATTAGGAAAAAAAAGTTGAAGGCAGTAGAAATTCAGGAAAATAATTAATGGCTTAGAGAAGGCAGATGTGGTGTTCTGTTCTCATCTTAGACTGTAAGAAAGAAGGCAGCAGAGGGAAATAAAAATAACAGTTTGTTCTTTTCTTCTTATCTCAGATGCTCCTAGAAGTTAAGTCCATTCATTCCCTGGTTCTGCTGTGGAGCTCTCGCTAAGTAACTCCTCAGGGACAGAAAGTTACAGGATTAGACATGCAATTGTAATTTGTAAAACAAATAGCTTCAGCTAATTAATGGTACTAATTCTCAATTGCTGCAGCCATAAAGCTCAGGAGACAATCTGGGTTGGTATTTTAATACACTGGATTCACTCTGTTTGGCACTGTTTTGTTGCTGAAGAGACAGGGCTTGTTTTTATGTAAATGCAATTTCCTTACCCATAAATTTAGTACAGCAAGAATAAGGAATATTCCAACTTTTTTTAACTAGGTTTTTCTGAATGCTGCTTTCTGCACTGCCATGCGTGTCTGTCTTATTCCGAGCTCAGAAAGTTTGAGCCACATTTAGCCAAAAACATGAACAAAATTAAATGACATCATGATGGATTTAATGGTCTATTATTTTCTCTACTGAATGGAGCAACCTAGTGAAAATTCTCAATATTGGTTAAAGCATCTCTTCTTCACCCTCACTTCATCTTGCTGGTTTCTCCTCTCTTTACCTGTCTCTCCTCTGATATTCCTGCAGGTTGACCACTGGAATTTTCTAACTCTGTGTGTGTCACTGCCATAGAAAATTCATGCAATGCAGTAAAAATAGTTCTTCCTGCAGTTAAAAGGAGCCACTACTTCCTGAGTCAAATGGAAAGATCTTACAGATATCCTAGTGGAAAGGTGTGATCACAGAATCCCAGAATCACCCAGAACTGGGTTTGAATTGACCTTAAAGATTATCCCATTTCAACCCCTGATATGGACAGGGACACCTTCAGCTAGACCAGGTTACTCAGAGCTCCATCCAACCTGGCCTTAAATCAGTTTCAGGGATAGGGAGCCTACAACATCTCTGGGCAAAGAAGTGTCAAGAAAATCAAATTCCTGGCTTTTTTTTTTTCCAGCTTTGTCCTGTATGTCAGAATGCAAACAGGTCCTGGCTGGCAGAACATGGAGTTGAACTCAGACACTACATTTCTTCATCCAAAATCAATGAGGATAATTAGCAGATGAAAGATCCACTGGAAATGGCTAATTTTCCGTGTCAGCAGGTAGATAAGGAATCAATGAGACAGTCTTGTTCCTCTCATTTCAGTGAATTTGTTTCCATTAGAGGATGTAACACATCTAATGAAAAACATGTTTGTTTGTTTGGGATGCTCCTGTCTGTCTCCTAGGCAAAACCACACAGGATAAAATATCTGGAACAAATAGGACAACTTCCTGGATATAAATGCCCACTTTTCCAATTATCTCAGACCAGGAGTCTGACCCAAGATTCACTACTCTCAGGCATATCCAGCTGCCTTAAAACAGACTACAAATTGGGGAATGTCCTTATTTCTTCAGCAGGGTCTCATTCCAGATTGGAGCTACAAAAGACTCAGTCTGAACTCACAGCTAGATATCTAGAAGAAAAATGCCCCCAAGTGTTCCAAAACCATGAATATTCATTAATCCTCTTCTCTGGAAAGCTGCAATGGAATTGCCACAGGATGGCAAAACAAAGGTTTTGGTTGATCTTCAGGGGAAGTTTATCAACAGTAGATCCTGAGGGACTTAATTAACCCAATGAGCCCAAATGGTTGTGGGTAGCTGATGAGCTGCAGCAGTGACAGGGAGAGGCAGCAGTAAAGGAGCTGGAGATCTCAGTGAGGGATGAACAAGGATTCAGCTCCTGAAAGTCAGGGATGGGGTAAATCGAGAGTGTGGCATAAACAGGATGAACTGGGGCACTTCCCTCCCTGGTCAGCCTGGTTGGGGCCTGGAAGAGAATTTCCTACCATTTGTCACTGGTTTGACACTTCCTCTCTTCCTTCTCCATCCCTTCCCATTCCTCTCCCTTACCTGACAGAAATGTTTACATAAGAAGTTTAATGTATACTAATCCAAGTACTCTGTGTTTCTACTCATTCAATTAGGCCTGGAAACAAAGCTGCTCAACTAAATTTGAGTAAGTTTTACTCCCTTTTGTGCCTGCAATTCCATTTGAAGTATGAACTTCGTTAGCTCACAGAAAGAGGTCTTATCTCTCTGCATCACTGCTCTAGCTGCAGTTCTCTTTCATTGATCATAAAAAACTCAATATACATATAGTATATAAATAATTTAAACAATGGAAGATGCTTTGTGTTCACAGTTAGCCTTTCCCTTTGCAAACAGGTTTCTTGTATATTTAGTCGCTCTTTTTTTTTCCTCAAGGCAACACATAAATACTTAAATAAATGCATGTGTTTATTAAATGGTTACCAAAATCAGATTTTTAAGAAATATCTATTTTGCTGTTCACTCACAAGTTTTTAAAAAGGTCACAGGAAACATAACTTGTTATTATTATTTATTTATTTTCATTCCGTATTATTGCTACTGCCAGAAGAACAGAGAGCTTAATTGTGATTGTCATCATTATGAGCAGCAAATTTAAGCATGCATATGCAATGTATTTAAATTTACATAAATTGTTTATTAAAAGAAATGGAAAGTCTGAGTATCAAGTCTCATTTTCTCAAAGTAAGCCCTGCCCTACTCTTCTTCAGCAAGGACTTTGCAAATAATTATGAACCACTATTTATAACAAGTCTAGGTTCACAATTCAATCTCTCTCTGTGACTTAAAGGTAGAAGGTATTTCCTGGTCAATAAAAATATTTTTTTAGTTAAAAGATTATGTACTTGTCTATGGCCCTTGCTCTTTCGAGGCTCATATTGACCTTTGTGCAAAACCTCTCCTCTCCTCTCCTCTCC
>VYZP01048585.1:223-18848 GCA_013400635.1 Hypocryptadius cinnamomeus | reverse complement strand
ACCCTACCTGGAGTGCTGCATCCAGCTCTGGTGCCCCCAATATAAGAAGGACATGGAACTGCTGGAGCAAGTCCAGAGGAGGCCGCAAGGTTGGTAAGAGGACAGGAGCACCCCCTCTGTGGAGACATGCTGGGAAGGTTGGGGCTGTCCAGCCTGGAGAAGAGGAGATTGTGTGGAAACCTCATGACAACCTTCCAGTACCTGAAGGGACCCACAGGGAAGCAGGAGAGGCACTCCTTGTCAGGAACTGCAGTGGCAGGACAAGGGGAAATGAGTGGAAACTTGAAACAGGGGAAGTTTAGGTTAGATAAAAGGAAGAAATTCTTTACTGTGAGGATGGTGAGACACTGGAACAGGTTGCTCAAAGAAATTATGCATACTCCCATCCCTGGAAGTGCTCAAGGCCAGGTTCAATGGAGCTCTGATCTAGTGGAAGGTGTCCCTGCCCATGGCAGGGGATTAGAAGCAGATGATCTTTAAGGTCCCTTCCAACCCCAACCATTCTATGATTCTACATAATATCGTATTTTAGATGCTGAACAGGCCACAAGTGATTTTTGACTCCAGAGTTTATATACAGCCCCTCTGCAAACAGATTTTCAGGGGTGAGGATACTGTACTGGTGTTAAGGCATGGTGGCAAGCCCTTGAACCGCACTGCAGCTTCCATTCAGACATTGTCCACAGCATTTAAGGACCTGGGCAGTAAACAAGGCTTTGAATTGCATCACAAACAAACAGTAACTCCTGAAGTCCATAAAATTGGGCTACTGTGTAGGGAGGGGGTCCACATGTATGAGTTGATTCAGCATCCTTCCAATAGTGCTGTTAGAATAAAAATACAGCATTTTATAGTGGGGTTTTTTAGGTAAGAAAGCTGTGCTTTTTTTTCTAATAAGATAAAAAATGGCAAACATGCCATTCAGACCATTTTCATTTTGTGATTACCTAGCTAAAATGAGTCTACATTACCCCAGTAAATGACTGACTGCAATGTTTTCATAATACAGAACACTGGAACATTCAAAGGATACAAATTCCAATAAATAAGTTTGAAATGAACAGTCTTTGGAATAGTACTCGTTCATTTGCAAAGGTTTTGGAATCTTTCATGCTTCTAATAGGAACAATCATAAAAACAGCCCTAAGGCTAAATTTGGCAGTTGTGCTAAAACGTACCATATGTGCTAAATGCTTGTCTAACACAAACTGTGCACCATTAGAATATTTGTGTGCTTCCTTAAGCACTCAAAAAAGTATGTACAGATCTTTTTTTGCATAAGCTCACACCTGAACACAGAATAATGGACACTCTGGGGGCAGGCCGGGCAGGGCCCTTCTCAATTCAAGTCACCTCCAAGATCTGAATGCTTCTTGCACTGAGCATCAGGGAAGTCTGACTTGGAGACAGATGATATTCAAGTGGCCCTCACAAACATAGGGAATAATGTAAAAGCAGTTACTAGGTAGTTTGCTTTGTCAGTCTGTGCCTCCTGGATCCCTAGGAAGAAATATGACCGAGTGGCTTAAGGCGAAGAGGCAGAAAAGAGATTATACAAGACAGCAGCTTCTAGTTTTGGAAGTCTAACCTAACCAAAAAGGCAGGAACCTTCTGAGGAACACACAGCTAGCTGAAAATTGCCAATTCTGTTAACAAAAACTGAAATAATGTAATTCAGAATCAAAACTATTTCATGCCACGAAGATAAAGGAATTTTTGCCATCAGTCCTGATAGCAGCTTGTTAAGTCCAAAGTTGTGCAGATATTTTACAATGAAAAGAGGAATTTTAGAAGCTGTAGTGCTTGCACAGCAATTAAGAGCTTTGGGTATTGAGGTGGGGTTTTTTTCCCCCAAAAATAGTACCATTAGGAAGAAACAACTGTCTTTTGTACTTAAACTGTTTCTCCTAATTTATCACTCACATCTATGAATTACTGGAGCTAATCATGAAGAGTTCTTCTCTCATGTCTGACAGACAATTGTACAGTAGTAATAAAAAAGTCCATGGTTTTGCAGGAGACAAGCTGTTAATTGTACATACAGCTTAAGGAAAAGCAGAATTAGTGTTTTCCCAGACCTCCCATACCACGTCTTTTGGTACAACATTGTATTATTTAAGAGTAACATTACCAAAACAATTGAATTTAAAAAGTGAAACTGTGAGCTTTATGGAACTGGCTTTTAGAAATAAGTCATTATTCTACCTTACTCATGAGCTAACTTTGTTCATCCTTACTCACAGTGGGATGGGCCACGCTCTGTGGCACCTGGTAAACGAGTTGGTCGGCATTGCCCGGCCCCAGCTGCCCCTTTGGTATATCGTACAGTGCTTGTGCTGAGGATGCACTGTCTGTCCTGGATAACAGTTTATTGCACATTCCAACCAGTGGAGGAGCTTGATTCCCTGCAGCTTTGAAGGTGGAAATGGAAGGAGTGCCAAGAGGTGTGCTGGGATGGCTGGACATGTCCATGATTATTGGAGTCGCATACTCGGGTCCGGTTACGGGCAGTGGCTCAGCATAAGTGTGGTAAACTTCTTGGATGGGGGAATTGTAAGGGTCCAAGTCAGCATAACTGGCTTCTTTTCCTTCCTCTGGTTTGAAGGTTGATCTCTGGTGAAGCGTGCCCACAATTCCCCCTACCAGAGGCTGAGCATATTCTGTGTTGGAAGCCCCAACAAAACAAAACAGAAATACACTTACTGGGTTGTTTTACAGTAGCATCACATTAAATACAGCCTGTCAATAGTCTGCCAAAGATCACTATCCTATATCAAACCAGCGGTCCATCTCAGTGCCAATCGCTTTGGAAAAGGATTCCTTTCCACTCAATAGGTAAAGCCATTGAGACAGCCAAAACCAAAACATCCCCACTTCTCAGGTTTATACTTCTTCCCAAGTGAGCTGCAACTTCCCATCCTCCAAATCTGCCTGAAAACAAAGCTGATTGAAATGTTTTTCTATTTACATTGGATTTAAATAAAATTATTCTGCCTGGATCTGGATAAAAAGTGGTCCTTGGGGTGGAGTGTTTGTCCTTTGAGGGGGGAAGCTTGCATGTAGTCTGAGATATTTTAGCTCAACAGATAATCCGACTTACAAAAGCTGGAGGTTAAAAGCCTGACTAGCTGGGTAAAAACAGACAAGCACTCAAACAAGAAAACTAATTCTGCCTGCAGTGAAGCTGTAATTCCTGCACATCTGCCCAATTCTGCCATCAGCGGGTAAGCGCAGAACCAAAGGCACAGTCAGTCATCCTCCTCCCATGCCTGGCTCACCAGGGAAAGGGCATGTGGCACTATCCATAAACCCTCCTTTTCCAGATCCCAAAATTGATTTAACCCATACAGTGAAGGTAGAGAATCAAGTGCCATATTTCTGATTTGTGCATAAAAATATTGTGATGAAATTATTTCCAGTGTATGAAAACATAACCAAAAGAATTCTTTCACCCTTTATGAGGTTTAAAAACAAGTAAGGAACCTTTCAGTTACTGCACTAACTTGGGCAAGTGTCTATCTATAGCACATGAAATGAGAGAACAGACACGAAAAAGCCCGCATTTTAAGAGATATGCTTGCCCACAGAACTACTCACTTCTCCTCTGTTCCCCTCCAAAACCAGGAAATAACTAAATGTAGCCAGATTCCTGACATTTCTGGCATGTCATTCATATACATACATACACACATACGTATATATATATAAAAACATGGCCCACAAATTACCTGCAGACTCTGTTTGCAACATTGTTGGGACTTCTCTTGGTCTTAGGTGACTGATTTCACTGCTGCTGTAACGTACAGGAGTTTCTTCATGTTCTGCTGATTTGATCGGAAAAAACTGCTTCATCCCTTTCCACCATCCTTCACATGGATTAAAAAAAAGCAAAAAAAAAACCACCCAAGATTGCATATATACTGTGTTTTAAGCTACTAAAATACTTTTCAGCACAGCTTGTATTTTGTTGAAACAGGTAAATAACTCAATTATCACTATTTTGAGTAATACCCTAAGACATCAGAGCTGTGAGCTATCAGAAACAGATATGCAGCAAATTAAAGTGATTAAAAGGTTCCTTGTCTAAAGGGTAAGACATACTTAAGACTGCCAGTGAGCAGACACACAGGCGTGCAAGTTTTCAACAGAGGCCAGAGAAGCGAAGCACAGTCACTCAGCCGTACCAACCCAACTGCTGCAGCTGCCCTTTGCACCTGGGGCACTCGTGGTTTCAGGACGATGGCAAAGAGCTGCCTGGTGCAATTGTCTGATCTTAAGTTTATGAGGCACAAGACATTTGGACGGAAGATACACCTAAATCCCACATGATTACTAGGGCAATGAAAACAAAATTTTTTACCCAACTTATACACTATGATGGAAGATTTTTTGCCAGGACAAAAAAGTACCAAATAAATGGTTATCAAATGTATAGAGACATTCCTTATAAATTAATTTTTCCCCTCATGTTGTATAATTAAAAGGTTTTCTACTTCGTTCACAAAAAACCCTGAAGTGGTCAGATCTAACAGGAGACACGACATTTACTATTTCTGAAAAAAAGAAATTAGAGAAAGAAGCAGTACAATTAAGCTGGTCCACAAAAGAAATTCAGTTTGCTATGCCTCCCTCAGTTACAATTAGAGAAGTTTCTGCTAGTGGAAACTGTAACTGCAATCTGAAATAAATACTGAACAAAAAAACACTGAGCAAATGGCTTCATAAAACTATTTTGTTACCTGCACGATCCCATGAAGGTAGATCATATGTGTCCTCAGTTTTTTTCTTGCTGTGAGAAAAAAAAAAAAAAAAGGAAAAAAGAGTTATTTTAACTAGTCTGCTTATCAAAAGATGCATTAATTAATGCTCAGCAACTATCACCTTGGCTGTAACTGGTCCTCAAATTTAATGTATTAGCACCAGTAACCTGGCTTCCCATCACCAGTCTGCTGCTACCAGAGAAACCAGTTTTCAGTTAAAGCACTTCCAATGAAAACAGTTACAAAAAGCTGTTTTGTCCTCATTAGTCAAGTGATTATTTTCTCAGAAATAATACAATTCTTTCCACAAGTGCAGACCACAGAGTTCCCACAGCAATACATGCAGCATTTCATTCCCACACACCAGGCTAACATTCATTTAAAGCACTTTCATCCATCTATTCATTTACCGGTTTCTCCAATGCCACGCACAAACTAAGATAAGAATCAGAGTAGTGAAGACCATCACCAGCACTGGAACGAGAACTGCTGCCAATGCCACATCTGAAAGCCATTAAATTAAGTGGTGTCAGACAAAGAGCTTCTCATAAATCAATTTCTGATTTGAAAACTGAGTAGAACACACAGTTTTCACGTTTAGTGTCTATCACACCAGATCTCCCAGCTAAGCTACTCTGCTGGATGCTCCCAAACTTCAATTAACATCTGGCTCTTCTACATGCATGCACAGCTGGTGGTTTTGCAGGGTTTTTCATCAAAATCAATCAGTTTGTTTTAATATATGGTTTTTCTGTTACAATAATGTATTCTATTTTTTATGCAGGAAATCCCTTAATATCACCATGTAAGTTCAAACCTCCTTTAAGAGGTAAATTCCATAGTACCTTAACAGTTAATCCCAATCAGTCAGTGCTGGGTCTGTGTATGATCCTGTCCCCTGCCATCCAAAGGACACTTCAGCAGTGCCCACATCTGCGGTGACTTTGCTCCCTTTCCTGACCATTTTCTTTGATAAACAAAATGATTATGCCAGGTGACATTTTTCAAATTTCATGTCAAAAAAACTGCTCCAGAGAAGATTTGCTATATCAAAGGTGTTTTGTTCTAAGAAATTATTAAATAAAGCAACTACACCTGATTAGTTCAGAAGGGAAGTCCAAGTTACAACTTCTCCTTCTGACAAAGTTTGTTGAGTGATTAAAAGCTGAACGCTGTTTGAACAAGCTCTGGAAGATGGAACTATTATATATCTATAAAATATATATTGTATATACATTTATATTATATATATATTACTTAGCAGATTGGTTTTGTTTCTTCATGCAGCATACAACTGCACATCTTTTATCATTTGTGTATTTAATAACTGGTAAATATTAGAAATAAAATATGATAATCTCCTGTAATTTGTTAAGTTTTGAGAAAATTTCAATGCAGAAAGCACATTTAATATATGCCAAAGCACTGTAAGGAGTTCCAAACATTTCTACTGTTTAACGATGGATACCTTTGGTTACACTTGGAGTCACTGTAGTGTTTTTTATTTCAGGTGTGAAAGTTGTTTTATCTGTCTGCAGTGAAGTCTTCACTGAATGAATTAAGTCATCCACAAAGTCAGCATTCTTCTCATCATTCTTGTTCTGAGGTGGTGCTGACAAGGTGATTTTAGGAGCACGACCTTCAGAGGAAAAGAATTTATAAGGTAAGTTCTTTAAAGTGCTAGTTTTCCATATCTCCTTTTCGGAAGAAGACAGCCAGAACAGTTTGCTATAAAGCTTTTGTTCATGTTATATAATGAGGAAACCCCCCACCAGGAATCAATGACATGGAAAGCAAGTGATTGGCATCTTTTGACACACTTATTTTGTAAATTACCTTGTGTACACCTAAATTCAGTATTTTCCTGGTTAAGTGTAATAACTTTCGGATAAACTCAGAAATACTAGTTAAAGAAGGATTACACAGCCAAGAAGTACTTCAGACTCACTGAAAATATACCCATGATATAACTTTTAACCTTAGTAATTTCACTCACAACCTTAATAGTTTCACTTCTTGTCTTGCACAGTTGAAAGTTTTCAGTTGTCTTACCTATACTAAACTGACATCCTAGCAATTCTACTTTCATTGCAATTTTCTGGTGCCATTTTAAGGGGTTAATCCTAAAAAACCGTGCAATAATAGGTGGAATGAAATTATTGCGAACTTCCTGGTACAATTCAGTATTCCCTTGAAATATCTAGAAAAGAAGGGGGAAAAAAGAGAGAAACATTATGTTCTACAAATACAATAGCAATTGAGTAAGTACTACCAATTTTGATGTTTTATTTAAGAAGAATAAACAGTGAAGGATTCAATTCACCCCAGAACAGCGCTGCTGCCTGCACTTGTCCACTCCCTTGGCCCCATTACATTTACAAATAAATAAAACAAAGAAAGGTGTGTGCACATGTATGCACACAGCTACACAGTTCAGAGTAAAGGTACCATGGAACATCCTACTGATGCTCCCCAAGCACAGCCTGCTGCTACACACATGTTTATGGCACTGAGTCATTCTAACTCCTTCTTGGTATTTTACACTAACTCTTCAAATATACATGGATAGCAAGGAGTTGTGACACTGTGCAAGCTGGAATTAAGTGGTGCCTTCACACAACCCAGCAGTTCAGCACAGCCTGTCTGAGGATGGTATTCATTAGAAAGCACTGGGAGGCACCCTCAAGTGTGTAACCACACTGTCCTCTCGTGGCTGTTGCCTGCAAGCGCTGAGCCACAACAAAATAGAAGAATTGGGGGTCAGAATGTGAAAGCTCTCCTCAGTCTCACACTGAGCCATGAGGTTCTGCAAGAGAAGGACCCAGACTTTGTGTGAAGGATAGGCTCAAGCTGGTCCTTCACTGCCATCCTTGCACACACAGAACTCATCAAAATGTGACAACATACAATGAGTCTGGCTGAAGTTTAAAAGCAGTGGGCAGAGTCCCTGTGAGATGCAATGTAAGCACACTGACAAATTTACAGCCAGCCATGGGTTTATCACCCTCGAGCTGCTTAAAACAATACAGCAGCTTGGCCCAGTACTCCAACCGTCCACCTCCTTCAGGAAGACTGGTTTGGAACCATGTCGTTTGGTAGGAAGTGAGCTGCCTGTCCATGTTTGTGCACAGCAGTGGGGCTTTGGCCCTGCACATGCAACTCTGTGGTGCTGCTGCAACACAGCTCACCACTGGGATGACAGTAAAGGAGTTCTTTATTTTGAAGCACCGATACAGACATTGCAAATCATGGTGGACACAAAAAACCACAACTATGGCACTTGCCTGAAAAAACTCAGTATTACAAGGAGTTTTCTTCTCACTCACACCACTTGGTAAGCAATAAAGCACTCTGCCATTCTTAAAGACAAGCACTGCATTGTGCAACTGCTAATGTGTCTGCATAACATGGAGGAGTCAAGAGCTTTTAGCACATCTCTGATCAACACAAATCACTGATGTTTCACTCCTGATACACAAGAGAAGAGACTTCTGTATTGCACTGCTGAGTTTTTGAAAAAAATGTCTAGATTATCCCTAGAGGCCTGAAATAATTATTTTAGGAAACTATTGATTCAAAACAAGTGCCTGCTCTGAATTTAAGCTTCTTGTTCTTAAATATATTCAGTAGCAACAAATGAAGACAGTAAATGCAGGGGCAAGCCTATGATGTTATTCTGGAAATAAATTAATAACCCCAAGTAGTGGAAGTTCGTGTGCCCACAACAGACTGGGCTCCAATTTACAGCCACTTTTCCCTTACTAGTTTGTTTTGTTTTTTGATGTTGGTTTTTTTTTTTTAATGACAGGCTTGTACCTACAGATCTCAGTAACGCTTTTGTTGTTTTGGTAAGGATTCAAGTGAGAAGCAAAATAACAGAGGTGACTTCCTGAGGGGATGCACCCAGGGGATGCTGTACTGTATCCTTGCTCGTGCTGTGCCTGCCAGAGCCCAGCACCAAAAGAAGGCACATCTGGCTGCCCAAGCAACATATGCAGATGTTACAGAGCAAGGACATAGACGCCCAACTCTGAAAGTTGAATCACATGTTGGGTTTCTGAGGCTGAGCATCTAACAGCAAGGGCAAAAATAACACCAACTCTTAACTTCAAGAAGGATTAACAGTAAAGATCTTTACTCCAGGCTTTTATCAGTCAAGCTTTTGACATCCAGTGTTACAGAAGTAACTTAACTTTACCTGCAGCTCTATGCAGGTACCCTAAATTTTGCATTAAAAAATTATTACCCTAAATAATTAAAAATAATAATAATAATTTTTAATAAATTAAAAATCATTACCCTAAATTTTGCATTAAAAAATAATTTGCTTCTGAGCTCAATACAGCACTAACTTTTTAATGAGAAATCACTTTCATAGCCTTTTTATTATCAAACTCTTTCCATTTCCCTCTGTGCTGTTAAACAAAGCTTTTCCAACACTGCAACTCTCATTTGACCTTTTTCCCCAATTCAAGCATTTACTCTTTTTTCAATCCATGAAAAATTAAGAAAAGTTTTTCTTGAGTACTGTCAAATCTCTAAAAGCTATTTGCAAAAAAAGACTACAGGAAAGGCTTGGAAAAGCTTCTAGGCTCCTGAAAAACTTTAGGAATTCTAAACATGTTTCAAAAAAACAGGGACTAGCACCTCCCAGCTGGTCTGGCATGCTAAAACGGAGAAGCCTGCAAGCAGATGCACCCAAAAGCAAATCTGTGTCAAGTGAGGTGATGGCAGACAGACAGAAAATCTGCTATTTTGAAATAGAAAAACTGAACAATTTTTTTCTGTCATTTAACTACAGCTGCCAGTTCCTGGGCACATATGATTCTTCATGCCCTGTCCCTTAATGACACACAGAACACAAAGAAGGATCCGTTGCCTGTAATTTCAGGCTCCACAATTTTTTTTCATTTCATGAGCATGCAAGAGGAACAATGTGCTCAAATTCAAGGCAATAACTGCAACGTTTTTTTAAAGAAAATTGTCAAACTAACACTGAAGCCTAAATCTAGGCAGCTTGCTGAGGTCTTATTTCATGGCCAGAAGAGGGCACTCAAAACTAGCAAAATATTCTGGTTTTTTCCTTTTTTTCTTGAATACTTCACACCAACAATGACTTTAGTTCACATGTAGGCTCAGACCCGACAGTAAATTCTCCCCCTCTCTTCCAAGAGTTTCCTGCTGCAGTTATGTTCAGTGCTCAAAAATCTCTTAATTTAACAAACTTCAGCCTATTACTTCAACAGGATGATACATCCTACCTTGAAACATTCTTAACCCAGAGTAAAGAGAAGACCAAGGGCAGTCAAAATGACCATCCTTAAAACCTGTTTCTAAAAAAACTACCAGACTAGTAGTTACAGTTACATGTACTTAATACCACCAGCCTACAGAATTCAGATAAATTACATCTAAGGATTTTAAGAAAAAGAAGGAAAACCTAGTTCCAATCACATTACTAAGAATCTTGTAATTTTCTTAAGAAAATCTGATCTGAACCACTGGGAAGACATGAATTTTCTCATTTTTGCTGTCTATTAAATACTGCAGAGCTGTAAACATGGGGAAAATAAGATTATCTTGCTGCTAACATTAGGGACTTTTTCTGTGTGGCAAAACATTTGCAACCTGAACATAACCCTCTGTCTGCAAGGGCTATTCTCTTATATAAGAAACTTAACAGTATTTGCTTAAAAATTAAAATTTACAGAAACATTACAAAACATGAAAAAATATACAACCCATTACATTTATTCTGTAACCATAAGAGGATAAGAAAGTAAAGCTTAATTTTAAAACATATAACCTATTTTAAAAGAAATAGAATTATTCTTGAGGAGATGTAGTACCAGAAAACCTACCAGTGGCAACAGAAGTTTCTTGTATAGAATATTCCCACCCCAAATAGTAATAAAAATAACATCTCAATTTTAGAACTTTCAAATCCTTACATATTTGCATATTGTCATATTTTCTTCTACTTATCTGCTATTTATGATTCAAAATAACATTGAAAATGAAAGTTATTTAATGATTCCTCACCATAGCAAAATTACTTATATTTATAATTGTGAAATTTCCTTGCAACATACCTAGAAAGTATGTGGTATTTTTACCTTATCTTTACCCATGCCAGGTTCTCTGTACACTGTCCACTTCTGTGCATCATCACTGTATAAAATTCTGTAGGCTGAGACATAATAGTAGTGCTCTGCTAAAGTTGAACCAGTAGTTATAATACCTGTGAAAATTGAGGTGCCCAGTTAAGACAAAAAACCAGTACCGCTTTGTAAAAATTAACAGATCAGTTTTTGAATCCAGAGCTGTATAGTGGAGAGTCTTAACCGGTCCAGTTAACTTCAAGAAGATTATCCAAAGGGCCATGGTGTGAAGCTGCCGCAGTGACTGAAACTTTGTAAACTCATTTTACTTACTTTGTATTTTAATTTTCATGGTCTAACCTTGCTAAGCCCTTCCCCCCACACCCCATTTCTGGATGGAAACAGTCCCTTCATTTGACCACAGCTCACTCCTGTCTCCAGCTGCTGACACAGCTTCTCCCTGCTCTTGTACTGCCAACCTAAAGGCACCATTGAAAGAACTGTAGCTTCCTACAGCTGACACTGCAGCGCTGCAGCACAACTCGCACAGCAAAGCTGTTCTGGAAAGGCTTGTTAGCACAAGAATTAGAGGAGTAATGCAAAATCCAAAGAGTCTCCAGGGAGGTAATAACAAAGGCCACTGGTAAATCCAAGTTGCTTAATGACAGCAAGCCACGCTGCTGATAGCAGAGTGTGCAGCTGAGGTTACAGAGACCGACTCAGGCATTTGGAAAGAGACAAACGCAAACTGATCAGTGGCAAATGTTTCACAATAGCCTTAAAGCCCTGGACTCTATGAAGCACTCAACCTAAATCCAATTTAATTTTGATTTACGTCAGATGACAAACATGCCCATTAACAACAGCAAATCACCTCTGAAGGATTAAACCAGAAAACACTAACACTGGCACTGAAGGTACAACTGCTGCACAGCTACCCTGGAGATTAAACCCAAAATGCCAACACCTCAGTGCCGATGTTGGATTCACTGTGGCCGTGACAGGCACTAGGGAAAACCTAGGAACACAAGTCACTACACCTGCACCAGAGGTACCAGTGGGCTGAGCTGACTGGATTTTGATCTGAATCTCCAAGGAGACAATGAGCAGGAAAAGGGAAGAATCAAGGATCCAATAAAACCACAGGAAACACTTCAACAAATTCTGATGGAAGAGATGTCTTCTACTATGAAACTACACAAATTCAGCTCCAGGCTCCTCAGTGTATTAGCTAGGACATGGAAGCAAATTAAGTGTAATGGTAATTTAGTGCCACCTGAGCTTTATCTAAGGCCCAGCACTGGAAAAAAGGATATCAGTAACCGAAAATTTTGACTGCTGCTGAGAAGCCACATCAGATTCACTTACCTGTTATTTTCTTTTCTTTATTCAAGTCAATCTGCAACCACTGATGTTCATCACTGATAAAAGCAGCCCAAGGAGGTCCAATCCTTTTTAGTCTGGCATTTTCAGGTTTCCAAATGTTTACTTGTCCTGTTTGGTTGGGCCACTCAAGAATCGATGATGATGTGATGTGGGAATCAGGAATCACCCCAGACTCCATCCCCAGTGTCCCATAGCAACCTGAACAACAGAAAAGGCGAGGATTGCAAATGAGAACTGAAGTTATGCTGCTTGGATTTTAAGACTTTACATGCAAATATTAAATTGTGATCTAAATTTATTCCATAACAACAATACCAACAAAACACACTGTCTTTTGCTTTCTAACAGGGATGCTAGAACCAAACTAGTCACAAGAATGCCATGATTTGTGCCTGTTCCAAGCGTAATATGGATATTCTCTGTCACCACTCACACAGAGCACTCAACGAGAAGCACTGGGGAACTTTCATGGTCTAAGAGTATCTCTGGTTGCTGCAAGAATGGGAAACAGGCTACTGGTTCATTAGTTCCTTTCTTGCGTCTGTGTAACTTCTTGGGTTTTTAAACCAATCTCAGTGTCACGGTTTGACGCTGGCACAATGCCAGTGCCCCCATGAAAATACACTTTCCCCAGTGGCTACTGTGAGATGTGACCAGGAGTAGAGCGAAGCAGGCTCCAGCTTAGGAATAAAGGGAAAAAAACTTTAACTACAATATATAAAAAAAACTCATAATGAAAACCCTCCAAATACACTCCTCCTCCTCCCCCGCATTTCCTCCACAGCATGAAATAAAACCTTAGATTTTCAATCCAGTCACCATGTCTCAGATAATCANTCAGATCCAGGAGGATCAGTATTTGTAAGGTTTCCATTATTCAAGGAAAGGGTTAAAATCTTTGCCTCTGTCTGTCCAGAACTCCCACAATGGCTGGGCACCTTCTTGCTGCATCCTCCACTTCTCGGCTGGCCGAGCTGCCAGCACGTGATATCACATTCCAATGCAGCACAGGCATGGGCTCTCTGTCGGGGGATGGGGGAGGAGGGGCCAATGCCTCTCAATGTCCTTCCACCCTTCTGTCTTGCAAAGCCTCCACCCCACTCCTCTGCCCAAGCCTACCTCACTCCATCCACATGGCTTCCCCTCCCCCACCCAGCTGGGCAGGGGAGGTCTGACCTCCTTCACTGACCGGAACCAAGAGAGTTCTTCTGGGAATTCTCCGCTCTTTTAACCCTCTGTGTTCTCAGAGGCAGTCCATACCTTCAGTGGCTAAACCAGGTGCCAATATTCAAATCCAAGCACTGACTGGTTTGACCACAACCTCCCAAAAAACTCACTTCCTTCTCAACCTAGGACACCCAGCATCACAGTGTTCATTTGGACAAAACCAAAGCATGTAGGAAGTCATATCATAATCCTGGCCTTGAGCTCAAACACATCCTTGAAATTAGTTACATTTTTCTGGTTACCATTCTTATTAAACATTTCTTTCCATGTTGCCTTCTGCTGGTGGCTGAAAAACATCTCCTAAATTCAGGGCTAAATTTCTTGTTCTGTAATACCAATGGTTTTCCCCTTTCACATGCACAGTCCCCAGAAGTAGCAGCGAACAATCTTTGCCTTTAGTCAGGCAGGCTGAACAACCTAGCCTAGTTTCCCTTCTCCTGTGAACTCCCCCTCTCCACCAAGGGGGGCACTCATCCCTCAAGGAAGGCACAGGTGGCATAGCTCACATGTGACTGGATCCCAGAGATAGTTTTGCCCATGTCCTGTGAGATGCCATTAGTAGTTTATTGTCTCTGCTGAACGTACATCACCTGCCACAGCACAGGATCACTTCACTAAGGGAATGCTTTCCCTTATCCCATTTTCCATCTAACATGCTGCCACTTGGCAGCAGAAATGCCTCAGTCTTTAAATACCTGCTACATTCCACTCTTTGCTCTGTGATGCTTCAGTTAATTTCTATTGAGTCTCAAAGCCAGGCAGTTCTTTCTGTATAAGTTCTTCCTAGTCCCATCTTCCTCTGCACTGACCACATCTCTAGCACTAATAGCACACTCCTCTACTTCACACCAAGTCGTAAAACTAACTGCAACAGCAGGAACACACTAGGACCTTCACCACAGTCTGATAAACCTCACTTGAGCATACTACAGGGTTTTTTCCCCTCACCAAACTCCTAGGCAAACCAACTACAGACATTTTACTCTAGAGCTGCATCTAGTCTCTAGCTTATTCAATAATTTTTCATGTGTCACTGAAGTTCACAAAGTCTAGACCAGCATTTTCTCCTACCTCTTCCAATTTCCAGGCCATTTAATTACTTTCATACACCCTATCAGATCACATTGTGAAAGACAAAAAAACCCAGTAAACCCTGCCTGGATCACTGTGTTTAATATTCTTTATGCATAAGGACACTAGACCTGTAATTCCTTCTCTCAGCTCTTGCAGATGCCTGGG
Organism: Hypocryptadius cinnamomeus; assembly: GCA_013400635.1. Classification (NCBI taxonomy): domain Eukaryota; kingdom Metazoa; phylum Chordata; class Aves; order Passeriformes; family Zosteropidae; genus Hypocryptadius; species Hypocryptadius cinnamomeus. Next base: position 4,135 of record VYZP01048585.1, on the reverse strand, counting down.
AGAGAAATAATTTTAATATTATGTGCACTGTATTTTCTAATTTTTCCTTATTTATACATTTCCATCACCAAATGCTTCCGCCCATCAGATTCCTGTCTTTATATCCCGATTCACTGTGGCTTTGATTTATGTATTAGGAAAAGCATTTATTTATTTTGAGAAGTATGTGCATGATTCCCCCTCCCTTTCTTTTTTAAACTTTATCGTTATCAAAAACAGACGTGATGGCTTTATGGTCTTTACATTGTTATTAGAACAGTTAAAGAGACTAAGGAAAGGCCACTGTCTTCACATTATTTCCAACATCCACTCAAAGATGGCATTTAAAAAGACTTAGAGAAAAGCTAGCTTCCACTTAGAAAACTACAGCTAATTTATTTAATTAGCCGGAAAGAATCTCTTTCTGCAGATAAGCAAGGCTTACTCAAAACACTGCTGTACCTATAAATTAGTGATGATTAATCATTGAGATAGTAAAACAATTCAAAAATATACGGTATTGAAGAATACAGTAAAAAAACGTCTCACAAATGAGAACAAAAATTAAGAAATTAAATACCTGCACACCTACCTCTAGTCACGAAGTTTGTATGAAAGTAGCAACATGTAATACATGTGATAACACTTACCACTTGTCTTAAAGGTGAAGAGACTTGTAGACAAGGGTCCCCTACAGAGAACAAAAGATGATGTTTTGCAGTATCCAGCGAGAAAAATTGAAACAAACTGTCTTCAATTTATTTTTCTTGTCACACTGCTTGCCACTGAAACCTATGCACATGTGCCTAAACAAGAGCTTAATGATTAACACATCCTGCCAGCAAGTTGCGGCGTTTTTAGGACAAACACCTTCTCAAATGAAATCAAGTCCAGAGATACTGGGTTAAATACTTTCAAACAAACGTTCACCCAGCAAAATGCAAGACTTCATTAAAATGCTTTCTCTTCAAATTAAGCTAATCATAGTAACACAAATCAATCTCCTGTGATTGCTTTAATTTGTGGGACTTGAGATACAACGGCAAGCTACACATTTTTCCTGAAACTGAAAAGCTGCAATTAAATTACTGTTTTTCCACAGACCAGTAGGAATTTATAGCCAAGAAGGTAAAAACTCCTTGCAGAATTTGGAAAATGAAAAATTCTGGTCTAGAGATTAAAGACATTTGGTAAAGCAATCTGGTAAAACAATTACACTACAGCAAAAGTGTGAGAAATTTAGAGAAGACAACCTGACCAGGGAACATACAGGTCCACGAGCTGAAATTAATCCCACAATGAGACACTACCAAGACCTAAGGTGCTAAAGATAAGAAAATTATAGGAAATACACTTACACTTTTGAGGTGACATTGTTAGCCAGGGAGCCTTCATAGTATGGAATGCCCTTGCTGATTACAACATTAATTTGACCACCCAGAGTATTTGACACGACACCTGCATGAACACTGGCCATACAAAGTGATGATGACTTGAAGAAGGAAGGGAAAGAAAAATTTCATACTACTAAGTGAATAATTTAAACACCATACCATATATTGTAAATGCTACACTGTCCAGTTACAGTCTTTGTTATTATTATATTAAAATACTATTCTTAGTTAACTGTTATCTTGGTTATTTAGAAACCATTCATCTTTATTTATTATTGAATTCATAAAAACACAAGAAGAAGGCCCTACATTTCATTGTGTCCTCACCCAGATGCATTTAGAATGTAACTGTTGTAATTAAATGACCTCAAACCAACACCAAGGTGAATCAGTCTGAAAAAGCCAGACAGCCAGGCTCAGCCTATAATAAATTATATTAGACAACAAAACATGTAAATACATAGAAAACTTTTTAATAGAAATCACATTAAAAGTATGTTTGTTTATTTTCTCACAATTAAGGGGTGAGGCGCTGCAGATTTTGTAGCTTTAAGCCAAGGGGTTTTTTATCATAATTTGTGGTTAAACATGGTTTAGCCATCTAGCACTGATCCACATAAAGCCACAGAATACAACTCATCCTAAACAAGTCAACTACCTATGTTGTACAAGTCAGTGGAGACCAGTAATAAAAAAAGTTTTTGCAGGGTATCATGTTCTTGCCTTTTTTCCTTGGATGACAGAATCTACTAAAAAATGTCACAGTGACACTTCCCCGGCTTGCACGCTACAGGTGCCACAGTGAGCAGCACTCATCACAGCAAGTCTGTCAGGCTTGCTCAGAGTAAGCTCACATCCAACAGGTCTGGGATCAACACAGCTCCCCTCTCCATGAAAGTAAGAGCATGAGATTCAGTAGGAGATGCAGCTCTCTCCTCCCTGCTCACCAGATGTCAGCAGTGAGAGTTCTGTGCCCGCAAGGACTTTGAACATTAGGGTCACACAGAAAAGAATCAAGATTTTGGGTGTTTTTTAAAGCAGCAAAAAGTTCCCATACATTTGAAAGAGATGCATAAGTAACCTCAACCTGAAACTTGGTCTAAAGTGCTGGACAATTTCTTTTTTTTCCACACAGCCTGACTTCTGGGAAATTTCTAGCCTTTTTTGGTTGACAAAGTATACAAAAAGAAAGCCACAGGGCATTTATTTCCTTAAGTTTCCTTAGGAAAAAGTTTCGTTTTTCTCCATAGAAAACAATTACTCCAGATTTTGGCAAAAAAAACTCCCAACAAGCCGAACTCCTACAGATGCTGCAAATTTGTAAGGCAGAGAATCAATTTAATACTATTACTAGCTACAAAAATTACCTTGCAGCCACTTAGTGAGGACTCACTGGAGACCAGAACATGTAATATAGTTACACTGTGGTGACATTTTTACATGATTGTTTAATCAAGTAGCCTGGGATTTACAAATATTTGGTGAAAAAAAGAAACAGTCACATTTTAAGTTTGTATTTAATAGTAAAACCTTTAGTTACTAATATTTTTACATTGTCTTACCTCTGTGCTACATCTAAGGGCTTATTAAAAGAGTATTTTAAAACAAAAACCAAGGATTTAATGTAATTTTTAGTAGACTGCTAGCAAAATTATAATCACTTAAAAATAAACAAAGCAAACATCCTCCCATCCTATGGCAAGTTAATTAATTGACCTGCAAAGGCTTACATTAGAAAAATAATGTATAAGGTTCCGCAGTGTTTTAAATTACCAATACATTATTAAAGATGCTCGTTATCAATTTATAGAACTACTCTTACAGTATTAAATTTGTTTTGCAAATTATTTTATAGCTGCTGAGCATAAGCAGGATTTCATCTCTAAAGTGTAACAAAAATTAAGATCACCACTAAGACACTGCTGAAAGAGGCATTACATTGTCAAAAACAAGAGGACATCATTAAAATAACTGGTTCTTTCTTTATAAATCCCAATTTCCCAGCCTGAGAAAACCAAATAAAAGAAAACAGGAAGTAGAAAAAACCCACTCTTTTGATTGATCCACCCTTCTCTGCTGGACTTATGAAAGTATTTGAGACTCCATTACACTACTCCACTTCTTGAAGATGGAAACACCTGAAGCACCTGTCATTTAGCACCAGTGCTAAAAAATAAGTACCATGTTATTCACTTTTAGAAGGTACAAATCCCAGCATACAGGAAGCACAACTAATGCAAACAACTACAACTGACTTGCATTATCCACCCTGTGTTTTACGAAAATTCACTTGAGCCCATGGTATTTTCACTTACATCTCTGTATCCATGAGGAATAGTGCCTGAAATATCAGCAAAAGGAATCACACATCCAGCTGGACAATACTTACTGAAAGAGAACAAAATATCAAGTCAAGATATGCATGCACCTACAACTCTCTTACTGTTATAAAAAAGTTACGGTTTGGATTTACAAGACTCAGCTATTCATGGATCACTGTGTAATGATATCTCCTAATCGAAGACCGATCAAAAGAGTG
>VYZP01048584.1:0-22762 GCA_013400635.1 Hypocryptadius cinnamomeus | reverse complement strand
GAGGAGTGGGATGAAGAAAAGAAACACTGCACCCACATTGCAATGTTACATAACTTACAAAATAATATACTAAAATATTCAGCCACTCATATTTTCAAGGCTGTTCATTTTTTCCTAAACACCACTGTTGTTATTTTTTAATGTCACAATACAATTGATTACCTCTCATCACCTCTCGTGTTTGAATTCAACTTTCAGAGGAAAAGATGTGCAGTTTACTGTGACTTTAAAATGAGCATTATGAAATGTAGCGTGTGAATTCTAGGCAAGTAGCCAGTGAATTACCTGTCACTGAAGGTAATTTTCTCTCTCCCTACTTTTTATTTTATATAGTGCTACACTAAAATATAGATATTAAATGTTTTTAAGGGAATTGTTCTTGTAATCAAATGAAAAGGAGTAGTATGTGAAATAACTAATATTTGCAGATAGTTATTGAAACAGTAGATCTGCAAATGCAAAGTGTGTGCCTTGATTTGGGTAGTTAATGTTTCCAGAAGGCTTGAGGTGAACAAAAGGATGAGTACAGGGACAAAGAGTCAGTGACAGACACTTTCTTTGCTTGAAAAGGGTTCTTGAGTCATACATAATGCTATCATATACCCACCAAAATTAGACATGGAAAAGACAGGTCAGACAAGGCAGTCTGTTCCTTTTTTAGTGCAGGACTGCTCTCTGAATGATAGTGCTTTGTCCAATCTAGTTTTAAGTATTGGAAGCAGTAGCTCATCCCCATGGGAGACTGTGACACACTCTAGTAGTTCTCACTATCAAATTTTCTGTGATGCTCATCCTAATTTTCCCTTTGTTTAATTTCTTGCTGTTGTTCCTACTTATATCTATATTCTCAAGTCTTTATTTATTTATTTTAAATTAATTTCAACCCCACTCTGCCCATGCTTTTTCCCAAACATGCCAAGTAAAAGCTTTGGCGTCATTTGTCTTAGAAGCCCTTTTGGGATTCAGAATGCCTGTAAGGTTGCTCACAAAGGAAGCCTTCTGGATGAGGTGATTTGCTCCAGATGTCTAGATGAGTTAGGTCCCTGGTACCCATCTGCATCTGAGGAGGGATTAGCCTTTGAAGGGCCAAGCTGAAGTGTTGAGGGAAGAGTTATCCCTTAGAGCTAACCAAAAGGAGAAAATATCCTTTAAGAGATGCTTGAGCTTATCCAACCCATCCTGTCTCTGTTCACACCGAAGACAACAATGCTGTTATCTGCTGCTTATGATTTAAGAGGCTATGCAGACCAGATGGGAAAGAGAATTAAGAATTCTGTCAAAAGTCCTTGAATTATTTGTTGGTTTCTATTTCTCATCTAGAACATCAATCTCTGCTGTGGGCTGCTCCTTCTTTAGGTCACAGATTGCAGGAATGGCTCAAAAACCTGCAAAAACTGATGCTCAATGCACTGGACTTTTAAAAGGCAATGTTAGTCTGGATGGCTGGACAAGGATCTTCCTGGAAGCTAAAGACATGAAACACTGACCTTTCTGTATGGGTCTCATGGCGGTGGATCAGAGACATGCAGGAAAATGTTTCCATGATAAACTTTTACAACTGGTCTTTAGTACTGCAGTATGCTTTAGGTTGGAAAAGATCACTATAAATCTCATGTTCTCACATATGTGCTCAAATCAGGGACAGCTTAGAGCACTTTCCTCAAGGCTCTGTCCTTCTCAGTTTTGTGTGCTAACAAAGATGAGGCTCTTGCAGCCTCTCTGGGGAACCAGTTATGGTGTTTGACCATCTCACTGTAAAAGAATTAATATATAATCAGAATTTCCTTTGCTGCAACTTGTGCCTTTGCATATCTTTGTTGTTGTTAATGTTCTCCTGTTTATCCAGGTCTCATAAAAATAAAGCCCTTTTATGGTATGACTTAAGGGTATTTTTATGCTTTGTTAGGAGAGTGTTGTTTTAGTGTCAGGGTTTAGCCCCAGCCAGCAAACAAATAAACAAATACCATGCAGTCACTCCCCACCAGTGGGATCAGGAGAGAACTAAAAGGGCAAAAGCTGGAAAAAATCATGGGTTGAGACAAAGATAGTTTAATAGGGAATGCAAAAACTGTGCAAGCAAGCAAAATAAAAAAAGGAACTCATAATTTCCTATGGGCAAGCAGGTGTTCATCCATCCCCAGAAGAGCAGGGCCCCATCACATGTAGTACTGATTTGGGAAGACAAACATCATCACTACAAATGTCCCCCCATTCCTCCTTCTGCCCCCCACTTTATATGCTGAGCATGATGTCATGGTATGGAATGGCATATGGAATATCCTCTTGGCCAGCTGGGGACAGCTGGGGACAGTGTCTCACCAACAGCCTTCTCATCAGCGTGGCATTACAAAAAGCAGAAAAGGCCTTGGCTCTGTGTATTTCCTGCTCAGCAATGAGAAAAGAGCATCTCTGTATTAACAACCCTGTGTTCAGTGAAAATCCAAAACACAGCCCCATACCAGCGACTATAAAGAAATTTAACTCAATGCCAACCAAAACCAGCACACTTTGGGTCAGTGGCAGTAATGTCATAATCTTTTATGCAAGTGGAAATTTGGGAACCCTGGTGTTGAAGCTCTGAAGACCTTATCATCCTGTTTCTCTTCTGTAGAAGCTGTCAGAGCACTCTTCAAGTGCTGACTTGGCACACCCACATACACCCTCCCACCTCAACTTTGATTGCATTATTATAGAAATGCTTCAGGCACTGGGGCTTCTCCTTGTGTGTACTGAAAATGGCAGCAGTGGTCTTGTTTGTCACTGACCAAGGACCCAGGAAAGTACAAGGAAAAAAAAATCAGCAAAGAGGAGGTGCAGAAATGCCTCTAGTTTGAAGGTGAATCTCCGTGTGCAGCTTACTGGCAGCACAGTGATCTTTGCCATTGTCCACAGCTCCTTGAAGGCCCATCAATCTGAGAACAGGGTGTCCTACTTTCACTGACCTTTCTCGTGTATCGTGTGACCTGCACATACTGCCTATGTCTGGGTTGCTTCAAAGAGCTGTTGGACTGCAGCTCTCCTTCTGGTGCCTCAGAGCACCAAGTTCATTATAAGCCTGAGCAGCAATTCCTGGTTCCAGGAGCTAGTTACACAAATACCTTTCTTATTGGCAAAAGTGACACATATTCATAATTGAAAAGCAGAAACAGTTAGAATATTGTCTTGTGTCTCTGCTATTACAATATTATCCATAAATAACAATAATAGGGACTAGGCTGGAGGATGGAAGGTGAGCAGGAGTCTTTTGGAACTAGCTCTAATAAGGATTAAAATGAAATGTGGTGTTGTATGATGTTATAATTGGCCAGTGCAATTACATTTTGTTTACCTTATGGTAATGGAATTTATTTTCACAGGTACACTTTGAGAATCATAAATGTTAAATGTGCTGCAGAAGAGACTCTGACTGCACTGATGTATTTCCCTTGGACCTCTGTGGACTTGGGAAGAATAGGGTTACATGCAAACGACTCTTGACAGGTTATGTGGCATTGATTTGTGAAAGGGGCTGTTCTTTCATTTTCTGAGTATAATTACAGAATCTCACTGTTTTCTTTTTCTGTTATTGATGGCTGAAGGGCTTTCATAGCTGTGAATTTCATCTCAGGAGAACTGTGATCTCTACCTTTCTAAATTGTGGTGACATGCTGCCATTGTCATTTGTACTAACGGCTTATACAGGTGGCAAGGAATCACTGCATGAATAAGAAAAGAAATGCATCTTCATTTTATTAATGAAAGCAGAAAAGGAGCTCATCTGGCTCCAGATTTATAGCTCTGAAGACTGAGGAACTTCAGGTTTGTTTAATTCAAATGGTGGAAATTAGATTTACTTTATACTGTCCTGGCAAACATATTCCCTACAGGAAGACTCATGTTAACCTGTTGGTCATTAGCACCAACTAATACTAGAACCAGTACTAGTAATGTGGACAATCATCTCTAGCACTTGGAGGTGTCTTTGGTCTGGAAAGGCTGAGTCCAAATTTGGAGGAGGTTAAGAACTAAGATGTGAATGTAAATTTTTTATTACATGCTCTCTGCAGTTTGAAAAGAATGTGGGTTTTTGTGGACGAGAGAGAACAAATTTTTAGTTTGGGATTTTAAAAAAATTTCAGATAAATGCTTTGTTTTCTTTCTAGCAGCATCTGACATGAATAACTCAGTTACTTCTGTTTTCCTTGGGCTGCTTCAGCCCAAAGATCTACCAGACTTTGGGTAGGCTGAGTGACTTGATACCTGAATTCCTTTTCCCACTAGGCACTGACAGGAGCTGACAAGGAAAAGGTGACATGGGTTCTTCAGGTTCTTGTTGCCACATCCTTCTGCAAGGCGAGAGGAAAGGCTCCTTACTGATAAAATCTGCATCCTCTTTGGTAGGTAAGCACAGTAAATGTGGTAAGATAAATACAAATAAATCAATGTATATCAAGTCAGCACATTGCCTCTGCTGGCCAAGCCCTCCTGCAGAGCTGCAGGAGCCCTTCTCCTGCTGGTTTGTGTTGTTTGCACACAGGTCATCTCACACTGTGATGTGGTACAAAGTCATCTGTGTGCCTGGGGCTGCAGTTGACAAATCCAGCCTGGAGCTGGCTGAAGGCCAATGTGGGACTGGGCTGAAGTCAGACCTCTGCTTGGTGACAGTTCAGGAGATGCTCCTGCTGATTCTGGGCTGACAAAAATTGCACAATCTCCTGTGCATCTCTTCCCTTCTGATCCCTTGTGAGCTGAGCAAGTGGTTCCCAGAGTGAGAAAAAAATAGCAATATGTTTTCAAGAGCTCTTAAAGAGTTTTATTTTTTACATTGCTTGCAAGCTACTGCTGTGCTTATTTGCCTATCAATTCATTTTCTCTTTGCTGGTACATTTACTCTATATTTAGCACATTTTAAGAGGACAATTAGATTGTACAGACAGAAAATCACACTGTAGGGTCTTACTTACTATACTCTAATAACTGTGTTCATAAATCCAACCTCTCTCTGGAAAACTCATATACCTGTCTTTTTTTTTTCCCCTTTGATTCCTGTCCTTGCCTCTCTCTCCATTGACAGCAGGCAGTAGGAGTTGCACTCAGTACCTCTGAATATTATGATCCATTTACTTAAATGTGGATGCTGATCTTAAATTTAGGGCATCCAAGTTTGACTCTTTTGTCTTACTTACATTTTTGTGGTGGTCTGTTTTTTATACATTAACCGTGAAAGACATTTCTGTGATATTAAGATTTATGCCAGGCAGGAAACCTGAGAGTGGATGTTTATCTGAAATGCAGTTTCCTTGGTTATCTGGGTTTTGAAGGGGTCTTTATGTGTTAAAATGCACTTAGACTAGCAGGTGATGACGTATTGAAAGCCTTTGCTGAAAAAATATTTTGTAGGAAGTTTTCAAGGATGTACACCTAATTTTGACTTTTATAATTTATAGCACTGCAGTTTTATAAAAAATGCAATAAAATCTACATTGTATAATTAAAAATTAAATGCTACAATAAAACAATATGCAATTTATTCAAATATTTATTAGATTTTTTTTTTTAAAAAATCACTACACTACACAGATCACCTGACATAAACTAAAATTAAGAATGATGAAAATCAAGCATTTTTGTTGGACTCAAACTTCTTGTAACCAGAGTAAATGGTGAAGCAGAGGGAACTCATAGAATGGTTTGAGTTGGATTTCACAGAATAGATTGAGTTAAAGTTCATCCAGTTGCAACCTCCCTGCCATGGGCAGGGACACCTTCCACTAGACCAGGCTGCCCAGACCTCCATCCAACCTTGCCTTGAACACTTCCAGGGATGAGGCAGCCACAACTTCTCTGGCAGTGTGTTCCAGTGTCTCACCACCCTCACTATAAAGAATTTCTTCCTAACATCCAATCTAAACCTATCCTTATTCAGTTTAAAGCCATTTCTGCCTTGTCCTGTCGCTACAGGCCTTGCAAAAAGTCCCTCTCCTCCTCCATTATATCCCCTTTAGGTACTAAAAGGTGATATAAGGTCTCTTGGAGCCTTCTCTTCTCCAGGTTGATCAACCCAACTCACAGTATTTCCCCACAGAAGAGGTTCTACAGCCCTGTTGAGTGTCTTAGTGGCCTCTTTTAGGCTCATTCAGTTCCAGATGGGCCAGACTGAAAGAACCTGAAACCAGGTTTATGTAATAAAGTTCTGCCACTGGGCTTGAATGAGAAGTCCTACACTATTTCGTAGGTAGGCTGTGAAGCAATAGGCCCACTGCTGCTCCAAAAACTTTCTATAATTTCTCTTGTATATGCAGGAAAAAGCTTGGACATAGAGTGGTACAGTTATTCATGGTAAATGTTGAGTATTGCCTTATTTGTCAAGATTTTTTGTGATAATGTTTCTATGTATTGAAGATCAAACAGCCATGGCTCTGCTTTCTACTTGAGTAGAAAGAATAGCTCTTTGTTATCCTGTTCATAAAAGAAATGGAAAAAACAGAGTATATCAGCACGATGGTGTGGAGAGAAGCTGGTGAAGGTGCTGGGAACTGCTCTGTAGCATCCTTTGAGAAAGCCAGAGCCAAAGCATTTGTTTTTGCCATGGAGTACTACACGTGCAGTGGCTTTAGGGTAACTATTACATATGAGATGCAGCTATTCCTGAGACTCAAGAGGGATAAGGTACCTAAACCCATTAAAATAATTTGAAAACACCAGTCTAAAAAATTGCATATTATTTTACTATTAGCACTAATGTAGAGAAGTATTTCTCCCAGGTTTTTTCCTGGAATAGCAATGGTTGTTAAGCAGGTGATTTTTGCATGCTGCAGAGAGGCAAAACCATACTCTTTTATTAATATTCTGTGTATGCAAATGTGCTCACTGCCATGAGAATGTTTTGATCATTCTATTAACCAAGCAATAAATACACAAAAAAGAGGTGGGGAACTGAGGTTGTGTTTTTTTTCTTACCAACCTCTAAGATAATCTGTTTCATAGGGATGTATGCAAAATGTAGGCACAACTTTCAGTATATTTCAGGTCCATCACCTGCTATTTTCCTTTGGTGGTCTCACCACACTCAGGGAGATAGATTGGTATATCAGAAAATTATCCACACATAATTTGTCATATTTGGGCTCCAGTGACAACAGACTCTATGCTTTGGAAGAGCCTGGGGTTAGCATGGTAAGGAAAAGAAATAACTCCTTACCCTGAGGGCTTAGTTCTTCCCATGCAGCACAGAGGGCAGCTGAAAGCTGTGTGGGGAAACTAAACTGCTGAAGCATTTTGTGTTTAACGTGGCATGAGAATACGGATGAGATGAGCTGCTCTTCCCCACTGCCAACCCTTGAACTTAAGATTGAAAGAAATCCTGATGGGATTATTTCAAAAAGTTCCCCTGAAGAAAGTGAAGAGGTTACAGAAACAAAATCTATTATCCATCATCCCGTCATTAACAAAGTGGAAGGACTGGCAGAAGAATTGTTGGCCTAAACTTGAGACGTCAGAAAATAGGTAAGAAAAATAGACTGGGGAAATATTCCCTGGGAAGGGGAAGGGATTGGATGGTACTGCTAGCCCTCTTTATCTCTCATTTTTAGGAGTCTATTATGTTATTTTGTAGAGTGAAGAGTGGTTGAAATGATTAATGGACTGCAGGGCTTGACGTGCGAGCAGGCGGCCAAACGAGTGAGTGCGTGCAGCAAGCTCAGCTGCAGGGAGGGATTCCTGAGTGCTGCTGGCTGGGCAGGCAGGGGTGCTGCACCCTGCAATTTAAGGAGGTGTAATTAGCTGAAACAATACAACAGTTAGCCAAGAAAATCTTCCAACACAGCGTTTTATTGTGCCTACCTGTGATCTCTGCCAGGAGTGACAGCTCGCTCTGTGCCACTCAGCTGCAGTGCTGGCATCCATGGCACACTCACTCTCTCCCACTCCATGCCACCCCTCAGCACAGGTCAGGGCATGTGCTCTGCTCCCCAGTAAGGCTCTGTAGCCCCCTTTACCACATCATGGGCTGTCACCCACTAACCCCCAGAAAAACCAGAAGGTGTGTTGCATCCCATACTGTGCATAAATGACAAGGTCAAAGGGGAAAAAAATCACAGATGAAAAGAATAGTCTGGATTAGATAGAAAAGGTGCATAATACTAATTTCAGAAAGATATCTGCAGGTATGAGGGCTCTGCTGACACCACCACTGGAGAAATCAGCTGGGGTAGAAGGACTCCTCCTTCATGACCATCCCCTTCTACCTGCCGAGCCAGACCAGCTGCCAATTCAGCTGCAGACTTGGAGCAGGAATTGAGAGCAGCAGATGTTGCAGCCTGCTGAAAGCTTGCTGGTGGCTGAGTGTTTGAACTCCTAGAGAAGAGCTCTTGCAGAGACGGCCACTGTCTGGCTGTAGGATTGCAGCATGCCAAAATTTTGGATGATTTCAGTGTTTTACTGTGAAACTTCCTCATGGAGGAAAATATATCAGGATCTTCCTAGCACTCTGTAAATCCACGCAATCAAAGTTGGTCCTGCCTCTCCACTACCTCGCTGGAGTCTTGCTGAAGTGCTGCAGTGTTGTTGGTAGTATCATTTTGGAAAAGTGATGGGACTTTTTATATGTGTAGATAGATTTGAGTCTATTTGATCCCTAAGCAAAGGAGAGAGGAAATTATATTGTGTAAGCATGTTCTGTCCAGGGAGAGGGGAGGGAATATATTTTTTTTAAAAAGGAAAGAGAACATTATCTGGCTTTTTCACTTTTATCCTGACACAATCATGTCTCATAAGCCGTTAGATATGAAATAAAACACGTGCAGTTTACTCTTGCTTTAGGCCCACATTCTGTCCAAATAAATCTCACAGAATGTGAAACCACAAAAACTGCTCCACTGTGTCACACCAGAGGCTCAGCTGCTCCAGCACTACCCTTTGACACTGTCCCTTTATAGCTTATAGAAAGGTTTCTTATCCACACAGTGGGTTTCAACAATGGAATAACACTGTTTTCCATTTTACCCTCTGCTTTATGCTGCTAATTTTTAGTAGTCTCTTTGTCATTCTGGCCACTGCTGAAGATTAAGGTGAAGTTTTCAGAAAACAATCTAGTGTGAGGCACTGCTGGTTATGTAAAGTTGTTCCTCACTGTGTTCATTGCTTGGCACTTGTTAACTCTTAATTTTGTCTGTGCTCCCTGTGGCTGGCTTCAGTTGATTGCAGGTTCTGTGAGACGGGCACCAAGCAGGGTGCTGGACCTGCCTGTGATGCTGCATGATGGCAACTAAATTATTTGGTTTTTTCTTTTTCTCTATTTGCTGATGAGACTAATTAACTTGATAGAAACATGATAAAATAATATATGAATGTCATTGTAAATCTCTTTTATTCTTCTTTCTAAAAGCTGTGATGCTCATCTCCAAGGTAAATGAGTATGGTATTTTATTCTGCATAGCAAAAGACATGATGGAGATTGTGACTGTTGTGTAATATTAATATAAATAGGGTCAGTTGTACATAGTTTGTCTGATGCTCCTGTTTTACTTCTCTGTCTTTTTTATTTTACCTCCTTAAACCTTGTAGTTATTCAGTGATTTTTTTATTAAATTATTTATTGTAGCCAGATGATTGATGTTGTTTCACTTTGGTTCTTTGCAGCTTCCCAATTCTTTAGTTGTCAAACTGACAAGCACTCAGTGATTAATTAAAACCTTGATTTTGCTCTGTTATTGTTCATCTTCAGTCAAATACAAATTCTTATGTATTCCAGAAAATAATAAATATTCCCCAAATGCAGGTTTCTAAACTTTAGATCAAGGAAAACCTTCATTTATTTTTCATTATTAATTTTTTATTGTATTTAATTTTTTATATATGCACACATGTATATATAAAACATTTTTCTTGTGAAAAAATGGTAAATTGAAATCTTTATATAAGAAAACTGCCAGCATGGCCTGATGTGTGATGGTAACCTCCTTTAACTTCCTCATAGAGCTCTCTTTTTTCTGAGAAAGGTGAGATAAATTATGAGTGGGTCCTTGTTGGGACTGACAAACCCCCTCGTTCTAACTGGAATTAATTGTAGTGCCTTTTTTTTTGTGTAGTGGATACATAGCATGCATCTCTCTCAGCTATGTTGAAGTGTCTGGTGTTGGAAGATACATCTGAATTATTTACCTTAAGATCTCTTTATAGTTGATTGAAAGAAATAAGCACTCTCAAAGGTGCAATTTGCCTCATATTGAAGGAGACATCCAGCATGGGGTACCGAAGTGCATCCTGTAGCCTGGTATGAATGAGGCAAGCCTTGACATTGGGTCAGACAGTTCCCTCTCAGAGATACTGGCACCTGGGCTAAGGTGACTGATCTATTTTGTGTGGCTGGACACAGAGCAAGCAGTGTATCCCTGTTCCTGTGCTCGGCCTGAGAAAGGCTTCTCCAGTCCTATCCTAATATATGCAAAAACTTAGTGGCAGTGAGAGCTGCTGGGAATGTCAGAACAGATTCCTTTGAATGAAGTCAAAACATTCCATGTGCAGAGACACACCAGCCCAAGCTGGTCCAGCCTCTGCAGTGTTGGGGTGGGACCCTGCACAGAGCTTTCTGTGGGTTTGGAGGGAAGATATTGCAATGGCAAAGCACTGAGTGTTCTCCTCAGGTGGGCTGCTTGACCAGCATGCCAATCAGCCTTTACCCCTGGAACAGCCACTCCTAATTCCTCTTGGGAAGAGCTGATGGGTTGGCTGGAAATGCTTTAAGGTATGTTTGGCTTTCTGGAATTGCTTTCACAGACCAATTTCTTTTTCATGGGGTCTCATGTGAGAATAAACTCATTAGCTTTCTGGTATGATTCCCTGAATGGCTGACTCATGAATTCTTCTAAAGTTTCAAATTTTCCTGTATGTAGCACATCAGATTTTGCTGGTAAACTGAATTTAGCCTTCTTTTCAGTCTTTGTTTAGTTTTTTTATCTAATTTATGCTGGTGCTTCTCATTTCTTGCTTCCTCTGCTTAATGTTCGCAAAGATGTGATTGACTGCACCTGAAGTTACTGCTTCTTGGCCTGCTGGAAAAAGAAATGAATCGGCCCCAGTAAATTACTAAGCCAAAATTCATATGATAATACTTTTGCTGATTGGTTATAGTCTTCCATTATGAAAAACTCAATAAAATTTTAATTAGGAAAAAAAAAAGAAAAAACCCAGATAAGGAAAAAGCAAGTAAAACAATTTTAAAATGTCCTGAAGTTCCCTACTCTTTATCAATTCCTTTGATGGTACTGAATAGATACTTACCCTGCTTTGGAACTCTACAAATGTCATTGCTGAGAGTGAATACCTGTGCATATTCCATAAAAGATTTCTGCATATGTGATTTTAAATTTTTGTCAGCCACTCTGATGTCTTCCTGATGTATTGTTATACATGGAATGACCTTTGCATGTAGTTTCAGCTGAAGAGTGTAAAGAAACCTCCCCACCATTCTGCATCGTGAATGTGCACAACAGAAAGGGATGAAGAGATTTCTTCCTGTTATAAAAACCTGTTTGACTGTATTGAACTCAAAAGAATAAGAGACAGCAAGAAAGCAAATTCGACAAGTTCCTCCCACTCCATTTATTGCCAGAAAAATTAATTGCATGTTTCCTATGAAGCAAAGCACAATAGGGTTTTATGGTACATTTCTTGTGGTTTTGTTACACTGCCACTGAAAATACAGAATTTTCTGCAGGTATGTGTATGTGGTGTTAAACATTTCTTCACAGAAATTTAAGCAAATGCTCAAGGCTCAGATGAAGAAGTGGTTTAGACATCATGAGACTCAGAGTGGCAATTGACTAGGATCAAGGCTTTACTAGAGACCAGGTTAGGGGCCATTCTCTGTCCACAATGCCATGGAACAGATTATTTTGCTTAGATAAACCCAGTTAAACACTCATGTTGCTTTCCAGTCCATATAACAATATTTCTACTTTCAAACTACTTTTTGGGACCATCTTTGGGGCTGGGAGAGCTCCTGGGTGATGGCCAGGCATTGGCAGGGGGACAATGAGTTGGCAAAGGCCATATCAAGGACAGCACTGATGCTTGACATGTCTGGATGATCACATGATGGTGCCTGAACCTGTTCACTTAGTTTTCTTTCTTTTTTCTTTTATTTTTATCATTTCTTCTCTCCTGTAAGGCAGACACTGTGTCATATGGATTAAATGGGATAAAGCTACAAAAGCAAGGCAGGGACAACCTAAAGTGGGGAACACCGGGACACCTAAGCCAACTAACAAAATCCAGCAAAGGGGTGGTATCCCCCAAGGATCAATACTATGTCCTGTATTGTTTAACTAATTCTTCAATCATGGGCATGAGGGGTAGAGACCCTTCACAGGAAGTTCACTGATGATATAAAACTGGGAGGAGTGGCTGCTATGCTGCCATTCAATAGGATCTCTGAACTCCTTCTTTAATTGTGCAAAACATTTAAACATCTGCCCAGCCATGGAACATAAAATTAGAAAGAAATGCTTTTTGTAAATACTCTGGGCAACTCAACAAGTTATGAAATGATAAATTGTTTAAATTGTTTTAAAGTGTTTAAATTGTTTGAATTTAGGAACCTGAGTTCTATGATTAATATGCTTTGATTTAAAATATTTCAATGCAATTATTTATTTAATGATGCATCCATGTACATTAATCCCTTAAACTTCTTTGTTCAGTTATAGTTTTACTTTTTCCCCCCGATGTGTGTGAGGCCATTCTTTACAAAATCTACAGTTTATTTATCTGCTTTCCACAGGACTTCATTCATAGTCATAGAATTTCAATTTAACTTTAGGCTGGCCTTGACAGTGTGATAGTGAGTCCTTTGTCTCAGTGAGTAGTGATGTAAAGGATTTAAACTCACTCCATTTGCTGTCTTTATGAAAATTTGAAGCTGGATGTAGCTAAAAACCACTTTTGTGCCTTCCCACCTGCTGCTGTGTCTTTTTGCAACAAATGAGGTTGCCTTGTCTTTTAAAACATTTGTGCTTTACCTTTATTAAAGATAATGGGAATTTTCCCCATATGCCAATGGAGTATATCTGTCAAACTTGAATACAAAGAACATGTAATTCTTCCCTGTAGGTGGGATCAGAATATTGTCACAGTACTTTCAAAAAATATGTTACAAAATATTTAGATCAAAATAGTTAAATCCTATCAGATTTAGCATGATGTTTGGGGGTATTGTTTGTTTCTTTCACAATCAATAAGGCTGAGGTCTTCGAAAAAATTGTTACATTCAGAAAATAATCATCCTTATGCACAAACAAAAATTGCATGAAATTTCCTAAGTCTAATAGTCCCAATGTTTAAGACATTTGATTTTTTAAAATATATTTTAGCTTTAAATGGACCATTTTATATGTAACGTTAGGATATTTTCAAAGACTGAAAAACACTGTTGCATGGAAACTGAACAATCTTTTTATCAAAAAAGCTTGAGCTACAAGCCTTCAACACTGCTTAATTTTTCCACCTGAGCTAAAAGGGTAGCTAAGCTTGTTTGTTACTTCACATTCCGTGGTGGATGTCCCATTTCTGGAAGTGTTCAAGGCCAGGTTGGATGGGGCTCTGAGCAACCTGATCTGGTGGAAGGTGTCCCTGCCCATGGCAGGGGAGCTGGAACTGGATGAACTTTAGGGTCCCTTGCAACCCAAACCATTCTGTGATTCTATGATCCGGAGTGGAAGCAAAAATGCAGGGATAATATGATTCTCACATCTTGAAGTATCTTCTCTGAGTTGAAGATTATTGTTGGAGTCTGGTTTGGATCAATCTTGGTTCCTTGGAAACTGAAAAAGCTGAAGCAGATTTCCTGTGTGCTGACTTCAGGAGTTTTGTGGGGAGCTTAGTTTGGCAATCCCTTGCCTCTCCCAGGAGAGGGCTGCAAGGACCGAATCAGGACTCTGTGCTGCATGTTATGAAGGCAATGGTGCTCAAACTGTTATCACAATTAACATCAATGACAAAGAGGAAGAAAAAAGAAAGCCTTGCTTTGAGTACACTTGGAAATTTCTGATTCTCTGACCTTGATGAAATCCTGCTCAGGTTTGTGAAAACCCTAGCTGAAGCAATCTCAGCAGTCTCTCAGTACATTTTGAGAATGTGTGGAGGTGGATTAAGTTTTGGAAGACTGGAAAAGGGCAAACACAAGACAAATTAAAAAAGAAAGTCAAAAGGGAAGTTTATAGAATGACGGGCCAGATCTTTTTGTTGGAACATGCAAGATAAAGAAATCCAACAGTACTTTTGTAGGGCACCTAAAAGAACACCAGATGAGTAAGTAGCAAATTTGTTGGCAGTATGCAGTGAGTGTTAAATCATTTGTCAGGATTTAATCATATCAGATCAATCCAAAACCATTTAATGTGAAGTAACGTGCCTTAAGGGCATAGATATGGTATAACTAGGCTTTGCTCAGGGTCTCACATAACACAGGCAAGCTGAGGTTACTGTGGAGTGGGCACAAAGGTGTCTGGGGATGCTGCATTCAGAGCAGCTGCCAGTGCTTCGCTGTCAAACTGCTATGATGAATTGAGGATCTAGCCTAGGCTTCGTAAGTTCAATGTTTTCATTATAATCCAATGCCAGGTCTCTAGAATATGTTTATTAAACCTGCAAGCGAAATATATCTGAAAGAGCATAAAGATTGAAAGATGAGAATTAATTCAGAATTATCACAACCATTAAAAGAAATAGTGTTGAAAACAACACAGAATTTAATTAAAACAAAAATATGGTTCTGCACTTAGGTGGGGATAAACAGCTGAGAAAATACAAGAAGAAAACCAGAGATAAGACAGGTAACAGTCTTGCAAAGAAGTATTTGCACATTGCAGTGGGTCACAAAATGAATGTAGGTTAAGAGTATTATGCTGTGCCCTGCAAGGTTTGGGTAGCTGACAGCAGCGGGGCTACAGGGGTGACTTTTGTCAGAAGCTGTCAGAAGGTAGCACCTCTGGGATAATGTATTTTAGAAGAGTGAAAAAACATGTGCAACTACAGCTGGAGAGAGGATTGAGAATACGTGAGAACAGCAGTTCTGCAGGCACCCAGGTCAGTAAAGGAGAGCTTGGGGTGCTCCAGGTGCTACCCTGCAGCTCCTGGTGCAGCCCATGGTGCAGCTGTGCCCCTGCAGCCCACGGAGGCCCACGGGGGAGCAGAGATCCACCTGCAGCCCAAAGGTGGCTGTGACCCTCTGGG
This sequence comes from Hypocryptadius cinnamomeus, assembly GCA_013400635.1. NCBI lineage: Eukaryota > Metazoa > Chordata > Aves > Passeriformes > Zosteropidae > Hypocryptadius > Hypocryptadius cinnamomeus. Next base: position 7,552 of record VYZP01048584.1, on the reverse strand, counting down.
AAGCCCATGATGGAAGAGGCTCCTGGCAGGACTTGCTGCTCCACAGAGAAAGGAGCTCATGCCAGCTGACCTGCTGGCAGGACTTGTGATCCTCTGGGGTATCCACGCTGGAGCAGCCTGTTCTTGGAGGAACTACAGCCTGTGGAGGGAGCCATGCCAGAGCAGTTTGTGCAGAACTGTAGCCATGGAGAGGACTCAGCTGGAGGAGGACTGACATCCTTGGAAGGGACCCCACACTGGAGCAGAGGAAGACTGTGAGGAGTCCTCCCCCTGAGGACAAGGAGCAGGAGAGACAACGTGTGATGAACCAACCACAGCCCCCATTCCCCATCCCCCTGAGATGCTGGGGGGAAGAGGCAGTGGAATGCGGAGTGACACTGAGCCTGAAAAGAAAGGAATGGTGGTGGGAATGTGTTTTAAGATTTAGTTTTATTTCTCATTACCCTATTCTGGTTTGATTGGTAATAAATTAACCTGATTTCCCCAAGTGGATTTTGTTTTGCCCATGACAGTCACTGATGAGTGATTTCTCTCTGCCCTTATTGAAGCCTATGAGACTTTTATTCTGTTTTCTCTCCCCTGCCCAGCTGAGGAGGGCAATGACAGAGTGGCCTTGGTGGGCACCTGGCATCCAGCCAGGGTCAGCTCACCACACTGCTGCATAGAGGTCAAACATCACACTGGGATTTATAAACAGCAGCATAGTCCATAAAATTTGCAACATAATCCTTCTTCACAACATTGTTACGGTTTCTTAGAAGTGAACCAGCTGGGGGGAGTACAGAGGGAGGCTATGAGGAAAACCTGGGAACCTACAAAGGATGGGGTGTTTGGTGTCCTTAGAACACACAAGATAGCAAGAAGACATTATATCAGTGTATAAATACATCAAAAAAGATGCAAAAAGAATGGCTGTGAAGAGTAAGGCAAAAACTAAATCTCAAGCTGCAGACAGAGAACTTTACTTAGAATTTTAGGAGTGATAAAGGTTCTCCTTTTCTCATAGTAGGAATTGGTAGGCATTTTGGTTGCTTAAGAACATTTCACAATGCTCATCACTTAGAGGTATTAAAAAATAGGCTCAGCAAGAGAGCATAAAATAGTTTGGAAATATGATGGGTAGAGTAGTTCCTTGTTATAGAAAGAAAAATGAACTAGATGATCAGAAGAGTGCCTTCTAACCACTTTTTGTTGCGATTTTGTTGTCTGTTTAGACCTGGCACAGGAAAAAAAACTATAACAGCAAATTGCCTCCCATTTTTCTTATCTGCACCATTCCCTCTTCCCTGCAGGTCTCTGACAGGTCCAGAGAGCATGAGCACAGTTGCAATTGCTCCTCTCATAGTGATGAGTAATATTTCTAAGTGATAACAGTAATTATAAATATATGTATAACATATATATAGAAAGCACCAATCTGTGTCTGAGCCTTGAGCTGCTGGAGGGTCTGAACGCTAAACAGAGGGATCTGGACAGGTTGCATTGATGGGCTGAGGCTGATGGTGTGAAGTTCAAACAGGCTAAGTTCTGGGTGCTGCACTTGGGTCACAACAAGCAGTGTGCCTGGGCAGTGCTACAGGCTGGGGGCAGAGTGGCTGGAAAGCTGCTCAGTGGTAAAGGACCTGGGGGTGCTGGTGACAGCAGCTGAACATGAGCCAGTGTGTCCAGGTGGCCAAGAAGACCAATGGCACCTGGGTTGTGTCAGCAATAGTGTGGTCAGTGGGACCAGGGCAGTGACCATCCCCCTGTGCTGGTGAGGTTGCAGCTCCAATCCTGCAGTCAGTTTTGGACAACTCTCTGCAATAAAGATGGTGAGATGCTGGAGCATGTCCAGAGAAGGGTAGCAGAGCTGGTGAATGGTCAAGAGCACAAGTCTGATGAAGAACAACTGAGGGAATTGGGAGTGTTTAGCCTGGAGAAAAGGAGGATCCATTATCACTCTCCACAACTCTGAGAAAGGAGGTTGTGACCAGGTCAGTGTTGGTCTCTTCTCCCAGGTAACAAGCTACAGGATGAGAGGAAATAGCCTCAAGTTGTGTCAAGGGAGGTTTAGATTGCTTATTAAGAAACATTTCTTTACTGAAAGTGTTGTCAAGTGCTGGAAGAGGTGGCCCAGGGAAGTGTTGGAGTCATCATCCCTGGAGGTATTTGAGGATGTGTCGATGTGGCACTTACAGACATGATTCAGTGATGGCCTTGTCAGTGCTGGGTTAATGGTTGAACCTGATGATCTTCTAACCGAAGCAACGCTAAGATTCTATATTTGTTGTTGGTCAACGGTCAATGGAGCAAACAGTTTATTCAGACACCTGTACTAATGTTCGGACTCCCAAAGGTTGAACAGCTATGACTTGTACTGAAATTACTGTGAACTTCAAACTTCTGAGACTTCTGCAGTTTAGATTCTTCTCCAGAAACCTTTAATGGTCTTTAAAAGGATAAATTATTTTTATTTAAGCATTGCTTATGTTCAAATCAGAGCTGACATTTTGAAAAGTCAATGTACAATGAAATGCCAGAAAAATATTTGTTAGACTTCTTGTCATTTGTGGTCATGCTGCACCTCCTTTTTTTTGGTAAAAACAGGAAGATATTAACCTCTTGTATGTCTGCAGTCAATGTAAGAACTCCTATTCCCTAGTGATCTTCAAAGCAAAAATACCTGGAATAAACATGAGGGCTCTGCTATGTCATAAAGAGTCATGATTCTTCCTTTAGCACAGACTTTAAGAAAAACAAGCAAACTGCAAACAAAGACCATGACAGCCTTTCTTCCTGATGTCTGTACAGCGTATTGGTGGATCTTTCTTTTGATGCTGCAATAGTAAATAACAGATTTTTCTGTACGTTTGGAAGACTTCAAAGCTTCCTGATGCTTTCAATTTTATTAAAATGTTCCACAGCCAGGTTTGTTCAATATGTTTTTTGAATTTCATTGGCAATATCACTCACTATCTGTGCTTTGAAATGTTAGTAGGTTTTTTGTTTGTTTGCTTGTTTGTTTTTGTTGTTGGTTCCTTGTATTCATTTGGTTATTTGACCATACTACTACTATTAACAGCCAAATAAACTATGAGAGAGAAAATACTAAACCCTGCAAGGTGTTGCTGTTGCTCTGAAGTAATTACTGCTGGAGCACTGGTGGCCACAATGATCCTTCAAAGGTGAGTAGTTGGCAGCTGGATAATAAACTCTGTTCTGAATTCGTCTCTGTTTAGATCTCTGATGGAGAGGGTGAAATGGGCTTGTTATTTCCCTTTAATGGTGTGTATGAGGGCCAGATGCAACTGAATTCTTTGCACATACAGATTGCAGAGACTGCTGCCTAGCTGTGGGTGGGTTCTGCAGTTATGATTTGGCATTTCTTTCCCCCAGTGGATGGTGGAGTACAGTGAATATAAATGTCTATTTCACCATGTGGAGCTACAAAGTGTTCCCAGCAATGGCTGGGGAATGAGTGCAGAGATGAGAGGCTCTGTGGTGGGACTGTGGCTAAAGAAGGGCTATAAGGTTCCTCAGAAATCTGCTGCTGCTGTCTGCCCTTTCCTTCACTGTGGATGCCACAGTTCTCTGGGTAATTGAAGACACCATCTGACATAATTCTGAAGTATTTTCGTAGTAATTGCTCCAAATGTTGGTAAGCAAGAGTGAATTCTCAGAACTGTTTTAGGTACCCCACCTTTTTTTTTGACATTTCTGCTTAATAAATCAAGCAGCCTGAGGGGTCAGAGACAGTTGTACAAGTCCTCATATTTTACATGGAATGTCTTTCCTTTTCCAGCTGTTGCTGAAATCTTAAAATTATGGGAATATTTGTTTAGGGCAGGCCTAAGCCACAAAGATTTTTGTGGGTTTGGACAAGCAGTTTGTCATTTTGGAAATTCTTTTAAGGATGAGTCTGAATTCCCAGGTTTATAATTATGTTTTTTGATTTGGACTCATCCCTAAATTTTACTCCCACTTCTATTTTTATTCCCTCATGAAAGGACAGAATATCTAAAAAAACCAAAAAAGGCAAGTTCATACAAGAATAATAAAAAAAAATAGCCACTCTTCCATTCTTCCAAACTTCCTTTTATGAGGAGGATATGTCTCTGAAAGTCTGAAAAAGTTTTTGTGAACAAAAGACCTGTGGGAACTCTACTTTGGCTTGTGTTCCATTCTTTCTACAAACCTCTTGCTATTGTGATGTCCAGGCTGTCCTTCTTCTGTGTATATCATACACAAGTTCTTAAAACAAAAGCACCTCATACAGTCCACAGATGTGTTACTGGTACATGCTGGGATGTGATTCTTCAATCTGCTTCATATCTCAGGAATAAAGACATTTGTTGAAATGTGAAGGTGATTATTTCAAAATGGGTAAAATGGGCATGGACAAGAAACCCAGCATTTGAGGGTAGAACTCCTAGGATTATGAGATAGATAACAAGGACATCTAGAATAGAAGCTCTCATTACCAACATTTCTGGAAGGAAAAACTTAAGATCATGCTTAAATATTTAAGGCTGACTCTAACTCCAAGGGATTAAGCTGATATCTTTATGGAAGCAGATTATTTTTATCTTTTCTTAAAGCCTTCCCTGAAGCATCTTGTGATCGTCATGAATAGGGATAAGATATTGTAATAGATCAGCACGAGCTGAGGTGACTTTTGCTGGGCTATGCAGTCCCTCCTACAACTATGGCTGATCAGAGAAAAAGAAAACTGAAAGGAGCCCTTGGGTACCTCTACTATCCCTTGTACAGTTTTGCTACAAAATGTCTTCCCAGTAAACAACAAAATGTTCCATTTTTCTCTCTCTTTTTCAGACAATTGCATCTTCTATCTAGAAATGATCTCTAAAATATCCCAGTGATGCTATTCAACATGGTGGTCACCAGTAGGCACTGTTTTACAAGTGCAGAAGAAAACTGATTTGGAGTGAAATGGACTTTTCCAGACACTATATTCAATATTTAACTGGTGATGTGAGCACAGGTGATTGTTGCTGCTGACACTGATGTGAAAACGCGGAAGATGTAGAGCTCTCCCCCTGTTTGCTGCTGAGAAAGTACTGGGAGCAGAACCTGGTCCTTGGAGAGCTCCAAGGGCAAGGAAACAAGGAGGTTCTGATCCCCAAATTCCTTGACTATCTTGTACATTTTTAAAAAGCTCACAGTGTCTAAGGGAGAGGAATCTATGGACTCACAGGGTCAAAGGCACCAACCAGAGTGGGCACAGAAAACCAGCAGGGCAAGCCCCTGTTTTGTGCAAGCCCTTGCCCCACCTCCTCAGAGGTTTTTCTGTCTACTACCATCAGTATCTGGTTATCAGCAAAAGCATTGCTCTGTCCTCCTCACCAGCTGCTTATCACCAGAGGTGGGAGCTGCACATATATATTCTGGCCCTTCCCCCACAAATACCTCTCATTAAGTGTGACAGGCTTCTGAAGAAGTATTGTTACTTGTAAATAAAATATGGTTACTAAGAGACACTATGATTAACATGCTGACAATACAACTTTCTTTGATTGTTTGGGCACCAATTGTCTGCTTCTGTAATCAGTGAGGAAATAATTTTTTGGAGGAGATTTGTCAGGCTGAGAAAACTAGGGTTTTTTTTAGTTTCTTTTAAAATTAAATTAGAGTCTAGTGTTTCCATACAAAGAAAGGGTCTCCAAGCCATAACTCTTCTATTTTTTTTTTTTTGGCACATCATGAGTTTTGTGTTTCTGTTTATGTTAATTTTTCAGCTAGGAAAATAAGGTTAGCGTTAATAATGTATCTGTCAAAATATTCAAATAAAGAAAACTGGAAACTTGGGCTCATTAAATTTTCATGTGTAAATTCTATATATTTTTTTTTTTTTTTGCTGGTTCTAGTCTCATTTTGCATTTCTCCTACTCTCAAATTCTTCCAGTTATTTGGGACTTTTGAAATTAACTTTTTTGATCTACATCTAGAAACCACTCACACCATTATTCCTGTATAGAGCAAGGGATTTGAGTCTTCTTTTCCATTAGGGGGAGACAGAAAATGGTAGTGATCCTTCTTTTTCCAGTAGATTGCCTCTGGTGCTAATGGGTGAGGCGTGGTGGAAGGAGATGAGCACGCAGAACTCATCCTTCTCAGGCTGAAAATTACCCTTCTCACCTCCTGTAACTGGATGTGTAACTGCACTTGCATATGTTGTAACAGATGGTGTTTCACTGAAGAATGGCTGAAAACAGCACCTTCCTACCAATGTTTCTGCCTGCTGTGGGTATTTAGAGTCATGTCTTCTTACTACAGTGTTTAAAAAGAAGTTGGATTGCCTATTAGCCTTGCAGAGCCAACTGAGAGATGATGGGTGGCATCTCTTTTCTGCTAATGTTAATGGTATTCCAAGCACAAAGCACCTGTGCTAGCACATGGAAAACAATGGTTCTGCACAGGTACCTGTGTAGGCACAGCCTGCAGGCAGTGAAGATGCCTGCTGGAGCCCAGTTCAGCCTGGATGTCCTCTGTGGTGGTGACAGATACAAAGATGAAAATCCCTCTTCTGAGACCTTGCAGTAAATGCTCATTTCCAGAACTTCAGAAAAATAAACTTACTGTACTTTTATTTCTATTTGGGGATGGACTAAACCATAAGTTTTGTAACATAACACCTGTGTGTTCACTGTTCTTGTGTAATAAACATAGATGATTATGCCACAAGTGAGAGAAGGGTGCCTTGGAGTAGCTATACCTGTTAAAAATAAACTTAAATGCATAGATGTTTACCTACTGTTTGAAAAGCACTATGACTTTCAGAAGGAGCTGAATGCCCTAGAAGATAAGCAGAAGAGTAAAGAAAATAGGTGATTTGTAGTCTGTCGAGCTGTACAAAGAAAGGTAATGCTTTTGCTGTTAAACACACAGACACAAAATCAAATTTCCCCTTCCACAAAGTGCAAACAGATTACATCTAACCAGTGTAGCATTACTTAAATAAATGTTCCTGGGTGCTATTGGGCAGTTGGCTGAAACCCTGAGGTATGATATTTGAGCATAGTCATTGGCAACGTGTATATCTGCCCACATGGTGAATTTGTTGAGTAACATAGGTAAACCTGGTTATCCTATGGCACACATGTATTGGGGGTAGAGAAGATGGTATTCTTGGTTTGACAGATTTCAAGGCCAGAAGGGTGGCCTATGACTGTCTAATCTAAACCCCTCCCTATGCTGGAGATGTAATTTCTCTGAAAAGCTGAATTATACCACTTCAGAAAACTGTTTAAACCCATCTTAACAACTCACACTAACTGTGAGCTTGTACCTCATAAATTTCATTTTCTATGTTCTGTCTTATTTCATTTTCTATGCTGTGTCCTATTTCAAGGTTAAATTTTCTAACTCCAGCTTCCAGTCATTATGTCTAATTATGATTTTGTCAGCAGGTTTGAGAACCATGCTACTGGACGGTGTTTTCATGTGTGAGGATCTGTACAAACACCTGAAGTCAGCTTTCAGCCTTCACTGTTAAAATAAGTTGAACTCTTTAAGACTCACATCTTGATATTTGTTTTCCAGTCTCTGATTTAAG